>JAOTOM010003464.1:0-5000 GCA_034440615.1 Ashinkailepas kermadecensis
GAGACAGAGACAGAGACAGAGACAGAGACAGAGACAGAGACAGAGACAGAGACAGAGACAGAGACAGGACGGACAGAGACAGAGACAGAGACAGAGACAGAGACAGAGACAGAGACAGAGACAGAGACAGAGACAGAGACAGAGACAGAGACAGAGACAGAGACAGAGACAGAGACAGAGACAGAGACAGAGACAGAGACAGAGACAGAGACAGAGACAGAGACAGAGACAGAGACAGAGACAGAGACAGAGACAGAGACAGAGACAGAGACAGAGACAGGGACAGAGACAGAGACAGAAGACAGAGACAGAGACAGAGACAGAGACAGGGACAGAGACAGAGACAGAGACAGAGACAGGGACAGAGACAGAGACAGAGACAGAGACAGAGACAGAGACAGAGACAGAGACAGAGACAGAGACAGAGACAGAGACAGAGACAGAGACAGAGACAGAGACAGAGACAGAGACAGAGACAGAGACAGAGACAGAGACAGAGACAGAGACAGAGACAGAGACAGAGACAGAGACAGAGACAGAGACAGAGACAGAGACAGAGACAGAGACAGAGACAGAGACAGAGACAGAGACAGAGACAGAGACAGAGACAGAGACAGAGACAGAGACAGAGACAGAGACAGAGACAGAGACAGAGACAGAGACAGAGACAGAGACAGAGACAGAGACAGAGACAGAGACAGAGACAGAGACAGAGACAGAGACAGAGACAGAGACAGAGACAGAGACAGAGACAGAGACAGAGACAGAGACAGAGACAGAGACAGAGACAGAGACAGAGACAGAGACAGAGACAGAGACAGAGACAGAGACAGAGACAGAGACAGAGACAGAGACAGAGACAGAGACAGAGACAGAGACAGAGACAGAGACAGAGATGAGACAGAGACAGAGACAGAGACAGAGACAGAGACAGAGACAGAGACAGAGACAGAGACAGAGACAGAGACAGAGACAGAGACAGAGACAGAGACAGAGACAGAGACAGAGACAGAGACAGAGACAGAGACAGAGACAGAGACAGAGACAGAGACAGAGACACAGACAGAGACAGAGACAGAGACAGAGACAGAGACAGAGACAGAGACAGAGACAGAGACAGAGACAGAGACAGAGACAGAGACAGAGACAGAGACAGAGAGATGAGACAGAGACAGAGACAGAGACAGAGACAGACATCTCTTGCCCCGGTCACTTCACCTGGCCAGTGTGGGAGATAACTCGCTCCATCACCAACACACGTGGCAGTCCGTTCTGAGGCGGATAAATGCATGGTGGAATGGTATTGGAAATGTCACGTGTGGAATGCACGTGACATTGCAAATCAGCTTTTCGCACCCAATGGACTTACATTATTACGTTGATCATTCCATTATTTCACGTAATCTGTCTCTCCGACAATTCAGAGAGACGCGTCTTCTACCTTGATCAACTCTGGCTAGTGTGAGAGACAACTCACCCCATTGACCGGCCAGTGTGGGCACCAGCATGCCGAAGCTGTAGCCCCAGATGAAGGCCATCTGGACGATCACCCAATGGCGTGCGTAGATTTTGCTGTAGGCGCCAGGGAAAGCAATCATCACGAATCTGTGGATAAAATAGACCGGTAAAAGAGAGAATACTTTCAAAGTCCCAAAAACAGGATTGCTGCAGGGACTAGCAGTGTGTGGTTTGTAGCAGACAATCCATGTACCATGTAGAAGCATATCTATAGTGAAGTGGTGAAGTGCTACTTTCGGTTAGTCATAAGACAGCCTGCTACACTAAATACACAATCGGCATCGGTCAGGCGTCTGACAGCCTGCTACACTAAATACACATTCGGTATCGGTCAGGCGTCAGACAGCCTGCTACACTAAATACACAATCGGTATCGGTCAGTCGTCTCACAACCTGCTACACTAAATACACAATCGGTATCGCCACCAGGGGAACCTTACATTCATCTACCCCCGCTCCTGCAATATTTCTCACATATCACATTACGACTGTTTGCATTGCATAGCGAGAATCGAAGTGAAATTTGATTCGTGTCTTAACATTTGCTTTTAGCACGAGTGGTGGCATCTTGCAATGACTTATTGTAGAAGCCTTCGTTTTAGTGGGTCTTGTTCTGATTCCTAGCATTTAATTGTCGTTAGTTGACAATTGGAGTTGGTGTCGTTTGATTTATTTAATTGGGCTATTTATTATATGGACTAATAATAACTAATTTAATTGGAGTTGTTGTCGTTGCCTTGTCTATCTCAGAATTAAGATTGAAGAACGAAAAAGTAAGACAACTTCGTTGCATTGCTTTCATTGCCTCCAGAAGAAGAAAATGCAACGAACAAACTGATCAAGAGCTCTGACATGCAGCACAACTTGCATGCACACATGCACGCACGCATACACATAGAAAATGTGCCACTATCATGACGCTGCTCTGCTATACCGCAGGCTTTTTTTAGCGAGCTGCTACAGTTCCAGGACGGAACAAGGCCACAATTTTAAAATGCACCTGTCGGACACTTCTCCCACGTGTCCTCCCATAGGGTCAAGCGAAATTTGTATTTTCTACATATCACACACCAAGGCGCCAAAACGCAATGTAAATATAATATGTAGGCTGGAGCTCCATTACACCAGCTTCAAGCTCAGATCCCTCCTTCTCTTGGAAGTACCCAACATTTCCTATCCATCTCTGTTGTTTTATCCTTCCCTAAGTGATGCAATGTTTGCTAATTTTCTCCAGCCTCACGACCTGTTCCTTCTGTTAAGCCTTTCTGTTCACGGTCAAGTTGATTGAAGTGATCACATGTACGATTCTGCACGCCTACACCATTTAAGGGAAATGTTTGATGTAGATCCATTTGTATGATGTAAAAGAGAAACCAACCATAGTTTTTGTCCATAAAAGAACAAAATAGCTAAGGCACGGGTGGGCCACGAATGCTTGGCCTCCAATATGTGAAAAAAATTGTTCAGTTTCCAGGATGGTGTGCCATGCGGAAGGTAAGCCAGCTGAGCGTCTTAAATTTGTGCCTACGATATGAGTATGGAATGCAAGTGTTCCAAAGCGATACGGAGGACATGGTGCGCAGTGTGCAAAATTGCATGTAATCTGGGAGAGACAGTGGAACGTATTTACCATATAATCCGGAGGCATTTATCTTACATTACGTGTAGGCCTACCGAGATGGAAGCGGCAAGTCACTACTGTTAAATTGGCTATTAACAGGAATATATAAAGAATTTAAAGGGTTTGAGAAAGCTTTTTTTAATTGTGTCAGGTAGACGGGTAAGAGAGACGAATGTGAATAAGTCTGTTGGCAACTTGGCAGTATTTGTATTGCCCCTTTTCAGCACTTTGGTATGTGATATGCAATGCCAATGTGCTTTCACATCACATTACCCGAAAATACGGAGAAACGCCAGAATGATGCGATTGAAAATTGGCCTTGTTCTGCCATGTAATGTGAGAGGTTCGCTGAAAAAGCTGCATTGTATAAGCGAATCGCCCGAAGGAAGCTGACATTTTATTTAGCATCCTTACGGCCGAGAACTACTTATTCATGTATCAATATATGTATGTATATGTATATATAGAGAGAGAGAGATATATATATATATATATATATATATATATATATATATATATATATATATATATATATATATATATATATTTATATATATATATACATGTATATATACCTATCAGTGCTTTCCGCGATAACTAATTTTCGGACCTGCGATAACGATAAAACGATAAGAAAGGTTTGCGATAACGATAAACGATAAACGATAAAAAATTTTCACAAAATTAACAGCGATAGCGATAAAACGATAACGATAAAATATCAATATAACCCCAATGCGCCTATCAATAAAATTGATAGGCGCATTGGGGCAGTGGCGGATCCAGACCAAAAAATTGGGGGAGGGCGGCAATTTTTTTTATGTGCGGTGCGCCAAAATTCACATGCGGAGCGCCATAAACGCAGTTAATTAAGGAATTTTATTAATTCACCCAAGTAATTTGGGGGGGGCCGGGCCCCTGTATCCGCGCCTGCATTGGGGTTAAAGTGTTATGACTACATTGCTTTACTAGGGGTGGGGGGGAGGGAGGGACAGTTCGCCACTGAAACCCATCATAGGGCACTTTAAACACATATTTGTATGCACAGTCGCATGATCCCTCGGGGGAGCATTGTCCCGGTCCCACTGCCCCCAGGCCCCTTCCGCCGCCAGTGTGCAACCCTCGCACGGCTCGGGGGGGGTAGGTACCTACACCCCTAAGGTTTTTTCTTTAAAAACGCGCAAAAACGACGGCGCGCAGCGCCGCCGTTTTTGCATACCTGAAGCTGCATCTTTTGCACAACTTTTGGTGAAAAAATTGGTTGGGTCATGTCAGGTCACGGAGCTATGACGTCATCAGTGGCACCATGTCACGCCAGATTTGGTCCAAATCAGACTTGACCTCTACTTAAGCGCCGTGACCTCGTGACCTTTTGACCTCGTTTGACCTCAGTCACACTTCGGTGACCTGACTTGACATGACATGACCTTCGGTGACCTCGCGTGACCTTGGATGACCTCTGGAGGCTAGGATGTCACCTTTGGCACTTGGTGACCTGATATGGGATCACCGACCTTCCTAGGGTCATTTTTGACGCTGAATTCGAATTCAGCACCCAAAAGTATCCCCTAGACCTCAAAATGGGGTAATCGGCCCCCTTTTGAAAATCGACTTCGTGACCTCTGACCTTTGACCCTGTATATCTCGTGACCCAGCAGAGATACGATGATACAATTGGTACCAACCGATAGCTAACATTCCAAGGAACGTTTTCAGTGCTCAATTGTTGCGCTCACATGCATATTGTTCGCTTTACTGCCGAATTCGTCCAGAATATACGCGATTTTCAGTGGCACGGAGTCCGCCCCTGACCTATTTTCACGTCCAAAATCAAGGTCCAAAACAGAGTACAAATAGCATT
>JAOTOM010003464.1:10000-158177 GCA_034440615.1 Ashinkailepas kermadecensis
AAATTGCACAGTGTGCACTTGTCGACAAATGCTGAGACCGTGCAGCGGTAGAAAGTCCATCAACATCATCTTGGTCATCATTAGGACTGTAGGTGCTGCAGTCACAAGGTGCTGAAGGCGACGTCAAACAATGCGCCAACCAACTGATTTGAAGGGACATGCAGTGGCAATTTGAAGGGACGTGAATTGCTTATTTGAATGAAGCATACAGTGACCATTTGAAGTGAGGATACAGTTGCTAATTTAAGAGACATGCAGTGGCCAATTGAAGGGAGCATAGAGTGACCATTTCAAGAGACACAGTGGGTATTTGCAGGGACATACAGTACCTAGTTGAAGAGAGGATACAGTAGGCATTTAAGGGGTCATACAGTGGCCACTTGAAGTGACATACCGTAGGTATTTGAAGGGGCATACAGTAGATATTTCAAGGGGCATACGGTACCTATTTGAATGTAGCATACCGTGGATGTTTGAAGGAACATACAGGGGGTATTTGAAGGGGCATATAGTGGCTAATTGAAGGGACATGCAGTGGGTATTTCAAGGAACATACCGTGACCAATTGAAGGGTGACGGGAACACACAGTACTCATTTGAACACAGTGCATAATTGCCGTATGAATGGAAAGCATAGTCGCCATATGAAGGCTGAATTCAGTCGGCATATGCTGTGTATAGTCTCACCTCACTGGAGTGCATAGTCGCCAAATGAAGGCTATATACAGTCATCATATGCTGTGTATAGTCCCATCTCACTGAAGTGTGTAGTCGCCATATGAAGGCTGCATATAGTCAGCATACGCTGAGTATAGTCCCATCTCACTGAAGTGCGTAGTCGCCATATGAAGGCTGCATATAGTCAGCATATGCTGAGTATAGTCCCATATTAGTGGAGTGTACAGTTTTCATGGGGAGTGAGTGCTTAATGGCCGCCTCCATCACCATTTGATGGTCCCCGTCCACGGAAGGAGATGATTATTCACAACGCACCGCCAAAGCTCACACCCCAGCGTCTTACTCGCGTGATAACGCCGCGTCAATTGACGATGTGTCGCCTGTCCGTTGTCGGTCCATCGATGGTGTACCACGTCTGGTGTGACAATGAACATCGGGGTGCCACTGAATGAAACCGGCTCGTGCTGGCTGCATGCGGGGACTGCTGGTGAGGGTGCCACCACAGCCTGGCTGCATACGCGGACTGCTGGTGAGGGTGCCACCACAGCCTGGCTGCATGCGGTGACTGCTGGTGAGGGTGCAACCACAGCCTGGCTGCATACGGGGACTGCTGGTGAGGGTGCCACCACAGCCTGGCTGCATACGGGGACTGCTGGTGAGGGTGCAACCACAGCCTGGCTGCATACGGAGACTGCTGGTGAGGGTGCCACCACAGCCTGGCTGCATACGGGGACTGCTGGTGAGGGTGCCACCACAGCCTGGCTGCATACGGGGACTGCTGGTGAGGGTGCCACCACAGCCTGCTTATGGAATAGTTACTGATATGCGCTTATTTGGCAATAACTCAGTTAAGCTACTTTGTGCAAATTGCATTATGTAATCATGTTAATCGGAATGCCGAGGTTAACTGCAGATGTGAAATGCATGTCATTGATAGAGACACCCATGATAATAACACATACATCTGAAGCATCCAACTTGGAGACCTTCAACTCAAATGACATTAGCGTGCAAATGCTTCGAAACTGTTTCTCTGACATTGGGCATGCTTTATTCAACACGTCAAATTTGGGCTTGATTAACATCGATGTACCATGCGCATTGGAAGCTGAATTAATCACACCACTGTCTGATGACGACTCAGCGAGTCCCTGAGTGCTGGGGGCCGCCGCACCTCACCGACCGGCATCCGTACCGTATAGCCCACCACACCCGGCGGACGTCACGAGGGGCCGTCTGCCCGCCATCGGCTCATAGACGCTACTCAGCTGATTGGCGCACGGTGACCAGGTACTGTGATGCGACGGCCAGCGGCCAGCAAGCGGGCACATCTACAGCTATTAGCTGGCTACACATCTCACACTAAGGCTACGGCCAGAAGCTGAGTTTGGTGCACATCAGGCGAACGTCCACTGAATATTACCCGCAAACATGAAGGTGTTGTTGAGGAACAGCTTGCGTCATATTTTGCAAACAATCATCTGCTTACGTTTATCCAGCATGGCTACCGTACCTTTCTGTATCTTTCTGCTCAACTGAAACTGCCCTGCGTGTGACGACTGAGCGTATTTATCGGGTTATGGACCAGACCAACTGAGCGCATATATTGGGTTATGGACCAGACCAACTGAGCGCATATATTGGGTTATGGACCAGACCAACTGAGCGCATATATTGGGTTATGGACCAGACCAACTGAGCGTATTTATCGGGTTATGGAACATGTCAAAGTATGCATTCAATTGTTGAACTGGTCTAATTTCCCCTAGTTTTGCAGCCTTTTAGTAGATCCAATTTTCGCCAAGCAACTTCATGGATGTCCATGAAGACACTTATGAGCAATCAAAAAGTTGTTCTTCATTTGTTAGTGGGACGAACTAGCTGCTACAAATCGGATGATGCGAGCTGAGGTGGTGACAAGAGCGGTAAACGTACACAGTCCCACGTCATCGACATATATCAAACAGACTTATACACAATGTAGCACTCGTATCCAATGTAAGAACCCAGACGGGACGTGCAGGCTGCTCGCAGTTTGATAGAGAAGCGATGCAGACTGGCATGCGATGTACATTGCACTATTTGTTGACTTGTGTCCCAGTGTTCGACATGTATGTCAGTAAGTGGTTAGCTGTGAACAACCGCTCGCACGTTTTGCGCTGTTGGATGCTGAGCAATGGGTGTTGTCCCCATCTCATCGTTCCTGGACGAGTGACCTGCACGTGCGTCTGATGTGTGACCATATGCTGGGTGCACCACCGTTCATGGGTGGGTGACCTGCACCTGCGCCGAGTATTCATAAGATGAGTCTGTATCACATCAATGACGTTTTCGGAAAAGTCAAAGCATTTCGAGAAAAAGTTGGAAAGTCTATGTTTAGTGTGTTACAAAAGTTGGCAACCACGTCGCACAACAGAACAGAACTTTGCGAATGCATTGCCATTGCCCATTACATTCGGTGGCATTTGGCAAGAGCAAACGCCAATATATTTGGTTCTCGGTTTTTGGTGTCCTTTTTCGTTGCTGTGTTCACCCTTCATTTCGTTCAAGAGTCGCGGTAGGTGACATCACAATGGCGTTGCTCACGCGCGACCCATAGTGAGCTAGACTATTATCTTTGGCAACAACCTGTGGAATGGATGTACGAACAGGTACTGAAAATCGCACAGTGATAGTTACGCTCGTCTTCTAGTTATTAAAGAAAGTCTCCAGGTTAAGGGACATATTCTCCTCCCCCAATCTGTTCCCTAACCTGGAGACAGTAGCGTATTCGGCAGTCTGTTCCCTAACCTGGAGACAGTAGCGTATTCGGCAGTCTGTTCCCTAACCTGGAGACAGTAGCGTATTCGGCAGTCTGTTCCCTAACCTGGAGACAGTAGCGTATTCGGCAGTCGTTATATACAATCGTTCTGCTTAATACTAACCTGAACACTTAAGAAATAGTCTCCAAGCTAATCTGCATTATAATCGCTTAAAGGGCGAGGGTTAATACATTAATATAATTGATGTTTAATTGAAATTGTAGTGACCGAATTCAACCTGGCAATTGTTGGATCGAATTGGGATTCTAATTAATATGAACGTATGTGCCACCCACCAGCATAGATGTGCCAGTAGCAGAAATGTACTCCACCTAGCATCACCCTATTTACCTCATCACGTGGTGACCTAACGTGTTTGACCTGGTGCATCTCACGTGGCATGTCCCCACCTGACCGAACATCACATGACCCACCGTGACCTGACATACATCGTACAACCTGGCCCCACCTAACCAGGCGTACGCCACCAGCTCCGACCTCACCTGACCCGACATGATCTGACCCGCCCTGACCTGCAGATGAAGGCGGCGGTGACATTGCGCACGCGCGGACAGCGCAGCAACGCCACGACTGTGATGGCGTTGCCAAACAGTCCCACTATCATGTAGATGGTGATGAGAACGGCGGTCAGCGTCATCAGCGACGGCGAGAACCTGCCGACGCCACAGCACATCGTCACACCAGTGTGACAGTGACGTCACAACACACCGTCACATCAGTGTGACAGAGGCGTCACAACATATCATGGCACCAGTGTGACGGCGACACCACAGCACACCATCACACCTTCACATCATCACAATAGCACACCATCATACCGCAGTATGACGGAGGCGTCACAACATATCGTCACACCGGTGTGACGGCGACGTCACAACATATCATGGCACCAGTGTGACGGTGACACCACAGCACATCATCACACCTTCACACCATCACACCGCAGTATGACGGAGGCGTCACAACATATCGTCACACCGGTTTGACGGCGACGTCACAACATATCATGGCACCAGTGTGACGGTGACACCATAGCACACCATCACACCTTCACACCATCATAATAGCACACCATCACACCGCAGTATGACGGAGGCGTCACAACATATCGTCACACCGGTGTGACGGCGACGTCACAACATATCATGCACCAGTGTGACGGCGACATCATAGCACACCATCACACCAGTGCGATGATGACGTCACAACAGCGAGTACATCATCATTTGTTAGCCATAGTATGGTGGACAGTCTAGGTGGTCGTGTAGGTAGCGCACAAAATACCTATTGATTAACGTCATTACAACACCTGGGATTGTATCAGGTGACACGATCATGATTGTACAACACCTGGGATTGTATCAGGTGACACGATCATGGGTCCCTGCCACGTCACATGATAAGGTCCCATCCACTGTGTCACACGATCATGGGTCCCTGCCACGTCATGTGGTAAGGTCCTGTCCACTACGTGACACAATCATGGGTCCCGACCACGTCACATGATAAGGTCCCGTCCACTGTGTGACACAATCATGGGTCCCGACCACGTCACATGATAAGGTCCTGTCCACTTTGTCACACGATCATGGGTCCCGACCACGTCACATGATAAGGTCCCATCCACTGTGTGACACAATCATGGGTCCCGACCACGTCACATGATAAGGTCCCATCCACTGTGTGACACAATCATGGGTCCCGACCACGTCACATGATAAGGTCCCATCCACTTTGTGACACAATCATGGGTCCCGACCACGTCACATGATAAGGTCCCGTCCACTGTGTGACACGATCATGGGTCCCGACCACGTCACATGATAAGGTCCCGTCCACTGTGTGACACGATCATGGGTCCCTGCCACGTCATATAACAGGGTTCCATCCACTGTGTCACACGATCATGGGTCCCTGCCACGTCATGTGGTAAGGTCCTGTCCACTGTGTCACACGATCATGGGTACCTGCCACGTCACATGATAAGGTCCCATTCACTGTGTCACACGATCATGGGTCCCTGCCACGTCATGTGGTAAGGTCCTGTCCACTGTGTCACACGATCATGGGTACCTGCCACGCTTGTTACGTCACTACAAGTGCATGGATCACAACGTTGGTAATGGGAATGATTTCCTTCAGTTAATTGCACGTGACCTATCGGTGCAAACCTAATGCCACTCGCCATTACTCGCCAGTAAACCTGCCGCTCATTAGACATTTATGAATGAAATAGAGAAAGAACTGTTCGTTAATCATTGTACTTACACAAACAATTGTGCACAAAATACATATATCATGTTTTGATCCCGAGCGTTTTTTTGCGTGATGTATGCATGGATTCCTTCATAACAAGTTTTTTTTAATTTTTTTTTACAGACACCTATTGCATTACTTTCCTCCGTTACGCTAACATTGTGTTTATATTAAGTTTAATAGTTTTGTGAAGTAAATTGCTGGTATCACTTCAACAATCATGCTAATATTCTTCACAAATCGTTAGACACCTCCGGTCTAGTTATGTAGTCGTCCGAGTCAGGTGAGAGGGCAAACAGGTATATTGTTGTTGGTTGGTTATTGGTTTTACGACACGTCGACCGTTGAGTCATATAGCGTCGCCAATCTCTCACGCCGATTGGTCGCGGGCGAAGAGAGGTATATTGTTGTAATACAACTATTGAACTACCTTGCTACATAGGCCCTACAACTAAGTTCTAATACCTACCTACCTTGGAAAATAAAACATTTAACCCATTCTTGAATATATTCTCAGATGACCTTGCCCTTACGTATTCTCATTTTGAACGCGTTCGAGATAATTGTAATTTCTATGATGTTAAAGATATCAGTAGACAATCTGAAATGGGCCCTGACTTAGGAAGAAAAATAGATATTCTCCATTTGAATGCAAGATCCATAGTAAATAAATTTGATCAGCTCAATATCTTCCTAAACCAGCTGAATCACAAATCGAGCCTTATATGTATTTCTGAAACCTGGCTATCAAAAGAAAATGAACAGAAACTTAACTTAGATGATGAAGATTATGAACTATTCTGCAAAAGCAGGGAACACAAAATTGGGGGAGGCTCCGTAATCTATTGCTTGAAATCACTAAAAGCAAAACAGCTTTATCCATTTGATTTTGTTGCTGCTGAAGCTGAAGGTGTTTTTCTCCAAATATCATTTAGTAATAAACAAACTATTTTGATATGCCAGATATATCATGCACCTGGTCTTCATGTACAATTCTTGTTCGAATTTGAGGAGTGTCTAACAACAACAAACCTTATGAACATGCCTACATACATCATTGGGGACCTAAACATTGACCTATTCGCAATTCCAAATGACTACTTTGCTGACTCATTTTTCATGTCTATGTGCTGTCATGGTTTTCTTCCTCTAATATCAAAGGCGACTCGTGTATGTGATACAACATGCAAATTAATTGATAGTATTTTCTGTAATGAGGTATCAAAAATAAAACAGACTGGCATCATTAAATCTGATTTCTCTGATCACTTCTCTATTTTTACAACATCAGAATTTACAGTTCAAAAACCAATCATTGCAAAAAGAACAAGAACTACCTTTGACTTTCATAGAATGGACAGTCTGATAAATAATCTAACGAATGGACTTGAAGGCATTTTTGATGAAAATGATCCTGAAAAAGCATGTTCCAGATTAATTAATGCATACAAAAGTGGGATTGATAAATGTACATATACTCAAGTCTTATCAAGAGAAACATCCTCAATAAAACGATGGATTTCACCTGTAATATTATGCTCAATCAACCAGAAGCAAATATTATTTAATCAAACACTTACATATCGAAATGCTGAAAGCAAGACAAAATACAATAAGTAAAAAAACGCATTGATTCCAATAATTAGAAAAGCAAAAATACTTCATTATGAGGTGGAATTTAACAAACATCAAAATAATCAAAAAGAGACATGGAAAATGCTTAACCAGATACTGAGACAATCTCCTTCCAAACATACTATCCGTGAAAAAATGAACACAGATACAGACATCACTCTAGAAAATGATGCAGCTAAAGCTGAAGGATTCCATGAATACTTCACAGAAATTGCACCAAAATTGAGAGAACAGATTCCCCAATGCAACACCAATGCTTTGGAATATATGCATACCTACCCAGACATATCAATAGCACTATTAGCAGTAACAGAGAACAATTTAGATGCAGTGATTGCTTTTAAAAAATTTTGGGTCAGGAATTGATGGAATAAATTCCAGGACATTTAAACAATCATATAGGTCCATATTACCACACTTAACCCATGTCATCAACTTATGCCTGAGTAGTGGGATCTTCCCCAAGCCATTCAAAATTGCTGTCGCAAAGCCCATCTACAGAAAAGGTGACCCAGCAACATTTAGTAACTACAGACCAATTAGTATTCTTCCATATATGTCAAAAATATTAGAAAAGATAATCTACAACAAACTTTTGGAACATTTCACCCTACACAACCTACTTTCTGATAAGCAATTTGGTTTCAGAAAAGAAAGGTCCACATATATGCCTCTTCTCTTAATACAGAGACTGATCACTAAAGGATTTGAAAACAATGAATATGTTGTCGGGATTTACCTTGATTTGAGAAAGGCGTTTGATACTGTTGACAAAGAAATATTATGTGCAAAAATGGAAAAATATGGTGTGAAGGGAAATGCAATCAAAATGATATCGTCGTATTGATCAGGAAGAACACAAGCTACCACAATAAATAACAGCACCTCTGCTTTCAGAAAAAATTGAAATGGGTGTCCCACAAGGATCAATTTTAGGTCCCTATCTCCTTATAATACATATATGAATGATCTTGTAAATTTGCATGTAGAATGTGAGACATTTCTATATGCTGATGACAGCCATTTTTTTCAAGAGCACTGGCAAGAGCAAGAGCAAATTTCACAATGGCTGCATTCAAATCTTTTGTCCTTAAATGAATCCAAAACTGTATACCAGCTATATAACAATCATAAAGCACATATTGATATCAAGATTGAATTTAATGGGGTTGCTATTTTGCATCAAAATCCAGTAAAATATCTTGGTGCATACATAGATGAAAATTTGACATTTGCATCCCATATCAGCAGTGTCTCAAACATAATAAGTCGCAACATATGAATGATATCAAAAATGAAATATATCCTAGGCAAAAATCACCTCCTAAAATTGTATAATGCATTAATTATCCCATATATCAACTATTGCTGTTTTCTCTGGGGTACAAACTATGCTAATCAGACACACAAATTATCCTAACTTCAGAAAAGAATGATGCGCATTATTGAGGGTGTATTTCCCCTCAGAGTGCAAACCCTATCTTTAAGAAATACAAAATTTTAAAAGTCCAAGATATAGCAAAACTTCAAATGTTGCTTATTATGCAAAAATTCATTTATAATCAACTACCTCATTCTTTTAGACCCCTTTTCACAGAATCGCTTAATACCCCATATTTCACAAGATTACAAAACCACTTCCAACTCAGCTATTCAAACAAAAATTATCGTCTCTTCACCATGGAATGTTTTGGACCCAAGCTTTGGAATACTATCATAGCAAAACATTTTCTGCATATAGAGATACCAAATTCTAAGACTGTTCTCAAAAATCACATTAAGACAACTTTTTGAGCAGATATTAACTGACTTGAGCATTCACTACATCTGTTGGATACCAGGGAGGTACACATGTGTATGTATGCGTGTTTGTGTGTGTGTACGTCCTTGCGTGTGTACGTGTGTATGTTGCGTGTGTATGTGTATTCTTCACCAACAGGGTAGTAGAACACTGGAACCAGCTTCCAGGAACAATTGTCAGTAGCAACACACTGAACATCTTTAAAAACGGCATAGACAATCATTATAAGAATAGGGGGCTTGTTTTTCTGTATTCCAGGGTGGGTTGATTGACAGATTTGGTGGGCAACTGGTTCAGTGTACCAAGTGCAACCAAGAATGGCCCTTGTGGCTCATAGTTGCACTGATCTTTTATGTCTTTATGTCTTTATGTCTTTATGTGTGTGCAGGGGTGCTGGCATGTGTGTATGTGTGTATGTGTGTGTGTGTGTGTGTGTGTGTGTGTATGTGCTTAACTATATATAAAAGTTGAAAACACCCAACCATAGTTCCTCCCATACTCCACCCAGCAACAAGCCTATGCTTAGCTGGATGGAGTTGTGGGAGGAGCCAAAGTAAAAAAAGAAGTTTAAATTAGGAGTGCTCACTACCATTTGGCCACAAACCAGCTGCTAACATTATAGTTTAGGCCTTCACTTCTTGTTGAGATGGATCTAGGGCCAGTCATATTCCACCTTTGGGTATGACTACTTACAGCATTCTTTTTTGTTAGTTGTATTTCTCTAATACCGGGTGCTTTGTATGCTTATTTATTTGTTTTCAATCTCTTAGCTGGGAGTGCCGCGACTTTACTGTTTATTTTATGGCGTTAGCGTAAGGTGCTTGCAGTCGTTGGGTAAGATGAGGGGGCGCTCCTGGTCACCTGATCTTGGGTGCCGGACCTTACAACAACAAAAAAAACGTTTTAGCGAAACAAGACAACTGTTCTTTCATGCAATTTTCGTTTGTTTTTTTTCGCATCCGGCTAGGTCTATGATCTCCGTGCATTGTAATGGTTTTTCCATTGTTATTATGTTAATCATACATCTGTCCCCTCCTTCACATTGTTCCCCATATTTTTCCTCCGGTCTACTAAGTACAAATTCATTCCGCGTTTAGGATTGCGTGCAGGCCAAAATGGTAGTGAGGTGACAGTGGCGTGGACAAGTTCTGGAAATGTCAACCATTTGTGAGACACTAAATGTTATGTTTTCTCCACACCATCTTGCTGTCGGTTTAATTGTCAGTTTAATTGGGTTGAAGCTGTCATAACAGCATCGAACGGGAAGCGAGGGACGTGCACACTGTAAACAGATCGAACTCTTCCATGTCTTTAAAAAAAACTATTGTTTTACCATTTCGCCTAGACCATCCATTTTCAGCATTCTAGATATTTGTCGAAACAGATAACTTCTTGTATATGACGTGCATGCTGACGCGCTTTCTTGTGTCCGTCGAAACTGACCTGGCCAATTCGTTGCTGGACCCGATGGCGCTCACGTTGGAGGCGCTCACGTTGGAGACGCTCATGTTGCCGACGCTCATGTTACCCAAGCTCATGCTGCCGGTGTTCATATTGCCGGTGCTCATGCTGTCGGTGCTCATGCTGCCGGTGTCCTCAGCTCTGGTGCCCTTCACAGATGACACATCGCCTGGCGACACCAGCTGTGACCGACGCTGGTCCGGCCGCGGTCTGAAGCGATGACACAGAACACACGCCTGCAGGCAATCTGAAACAGACCATGCCGTCAGCCAGGGCAGGGCGACACACCCACCTCACTGGACGTGGTCCAGCAGTGTGACACTGGGCCAAGAGCAACGGCACGCTGAGTCAAGAGGGACCGCAGTCCGGGAACTAGGCATGACGAAACAGGCAACGACGCTTTTCTCTCTCCGTGCATGAGCGTGGAACGGGGGGGGGGGGGCAGAGAGGGGAGGCGGGGGCGGGGCAGACTGGGTGGGGCAGAGATGGTAGTGGCTTCCACCACCAATGTAGAACGAGCTTAAAGTTGATCCTGTGGGCGGTACATATACAAATTCCAGTTCAAAATGATTTTGAGACTCTTCCCCCAAGTTGGGACCGGTCATGTGCCTCTGACACATTGTATCGAAAATATACTTGTCAACAATCTGAAATTATGATTGAATGTAAAATAAGATGAAACGCTTTGGTCCACATTGGCAAGGAACACTTTGTTTTGTACGAAAATAACTTGCATTCAGGTTTCAAACTTTTCGATCTTGGATCATTTTCAAGAGTAACAACATTTCATGCACATCAGTTCATGACAAAAATCATACACTGAAATCACGCTCTGAATTGGAATAAAATCTTCGCATATTTTGCCGCCGCAACAAAGCATCACTTACACATCTCGCATGCTTTATGATAATCATCAGCATACACGGTACGCACGTTTCCAAATATCACAAGGATCTCACACATTGTCTGCAGCCACCGCTCCTGTCGCTCTCTCAGATGGCGACAGGGGCTCTGGGAGAACCCCTAGGCTCTGAGAGAACCCTTATTCACTCCCACTGTGTAGTGGGATCCCGACCCACCACTAGGTACCGCCAGTGTTACCCGAGTGCAGTCATGACCCTCCTCTTCACTCCCCCTATGAAGAGGGACCCCGACCCACCACTAGCCACCACTACTAGGTACCGCCAGTGTTAGCCGAGTGCCGTCTCAGCCCTCCTCCTCCCTTCCCCTATGAAGAGGGACTCCGACCCACCACTAGGCACCACTACTAGGTACCGCCAGTGTTACCCGAGTGCAGTCATGACCCTCCTCTTCACTCCCCCTATGAAGAGGGACCCCGACCCACCACTAGGTACCGCCAGTGCTACCTGAGTGTCGTCTCGGTCCTCCTCTTCGCTCCCCCTATGTGTAGGGAGCACTCACCATGTCAGGAAGCACTCACCGGACGGCTGAGTGCCGGCACCTCCGCTCCTGCCGAGTGTCGGTGTGTGACGGACCAGGATCCTCCGCCCAGCGGCGACGTCCGTCGGCAGCTGCGGTCCGCCTCTCCCCGCCTCACCGGACTGACGTCGATGTCGTGACGAAGGTCAGATAGCCGCCGTCCCAGCCGGCCTATCTGTCGTCACCAGTGTGGCCCGGCGGCGTGCAGCGTGCAGCTGCGTGCACAAGACGTGCACGTGCGCACGTGCTGTGTGTGGGTGACAATGTGGGAATGGTTTGGCGGCGATGGCCAATCACCATGTGAGGAGAGATATGCCAGCGCTCCAGGTCCAACATTGTATTAACACGCTCATCGCGGGTCCTGGGGCGGGGTCCGCAACCCCTGGGGGTTTTCCACGACGGCCAAAATCCGTAAAGTTTTCAGTACCTGTTCCTTCATCTTTTTTTGCGTCTGACATGAACGTTTCAACATCATATCATGTAAGACCATTGACCTATCCCAGTTAAAATAGGACCACTTCTAAAAATGGTTGGGTGGTTGGTTATTTGGGCTTAGGGGCGCATCGACAGCGATGGTCATACAGCGCCCATCTAAAAATGGTTGAGGATTGGCAACTCGTACAAATGAAGATATAGTGAAATGTAACTTGTTACATGAGCACAGTAGAGTACAGTACATTCGAGTAGCACAATAGGGTAGAGCCTACACAACTTTTTTTAAACTACTGAGAGAAGAGTGTGTGTTGGTGGCAGGATGTACGGAAGCAGAACTATTTGTGGTTCGGGGTGGGCGTAGGTATACTTCGGTGGCAGGAACGATTATGATTTCCGAAAACCAGAGTGGGACGAAATACATTCCAGGTTGTTTCATATTCTTCACACACCTGTAGGGGGTACATGGAAATGATTGACACACGATCGGTATATGGGAGGCTATGCTGACACCACAAGAAGACACTATGGGTAGCCGTGCTCAAAAGGCAAACCAATGGCAGCAGAGAACCCCTTCGAGCTCCAACTAAGTGGCATGAGTTCATGGGAGTGCGTGCGGTAATCAAGGGACAAGTAGCTTACATCATGATGATCAGTATCGGGCCTCGGTCAATAGACGAGCTGGAGATCACGGCTCGAACGCTATCAAAACCATTGGGGGCTCGATTTGTCTCCAATTAGACTTGACCTCGGACCTTCTCCCGTACCCCTATTCGTTAAGGATGAAAATAATCTGGAAGTCACCCCCCCCCCTCCTCTCCCTCTCCGGAAACAATTAGAAAGGTGCGCTCTGAGAAAACAGGTTACATGCTGCCGTTTTTCCTGCCCCTGGATCCGCCGCTGATATGACTGGAATCGAAATAATAATTTTGGTAGGTAATTAAGGTAGTATGAGTAGCTTAGTTCCAACTTTTAGTCACCTGAACAGCAAAACAATGATAATATTCAGATCCATGTTCTGTTCCTAAGTTTTATTTTACAGGTATGTAGGAGTACATCCCTATATTCGCTCGTGGAGCCGGCGCTGATATAGTTACGGAATTAAACATATTGGTACGAAGTAGACAGGCAAAATTCAGAAAAGTCGGCCAATTTCGCGTTCCTATCAAAAGGAACGACAGATGAAAGACCACAGGGGGAGGGGAACTTGCCCCTCCCTCTTCGGGAATGGGGTTCAGTGCCGTCTTTGTGAGATTGATGTATATGGTGCATGTAAATGGTGTATATTTCTTGATGGCAGATTAAATAGAAAAATCAGCCGTTAATTTGGCCACATCAGCGACCTAATTATGGAAGCACAAGCATGTCAGGATTACTTCATGCCACAACGACAGTACAAACAGGCAATGATGTGAAGACCGACTTACCCGGCTGTGAAGTATTCCAGGTATTGGAAAAACTCAGTCCAATCCAAGAGCAGTTTCCCACTACCACCAGCCTCCGGGCGACGACCGCTCTCTCCGTGACTCTCGCCAGTATGGCCCCGGGTACGCTCCGGTGGCCGATTCGGCAGTGTTTGGCACGTGACAGGGGAGGGAGGGGTTGACCGGTGCCGGATGTTGGTGTCACGTATCCAGCCGGCTTTCTCTGGCAATGCCACACTCACCACACAGTGTCAATAGAGCTCGGGAGTCGTGTCCCGACGGGAGTCATATCCGGAGACAGAGTCATATCTGGATCTGGATTCATATCTGGAACTGGAGTCATATCTGGAGCTGGAGTCATATCCGGAGTGGGAGTTGCATCTGAAGCTGTAATCCTATCGAACCTGTCGTGGCGACTTCCCTTTTTGTTCCAGGTTTATGTTCCAGACTGGACTTTCCGAGAACCTGCGCACGCCTGCTACAGGGAAGAGCTGTGGGTACGCATTTCAACTACCTCTCGTACCGCCCTCGTCTTCCACTTGTTCTCTAACCCTAATGCTGTGGCCGATAATAAGTCCGTCCGCTTATGACAACTGTGGAAGTGCTTGGCGGTCGTCCATTTGCCTGTCCTGCCATGTTCTATCACATGCACCGACAGGCCTCTGCAAATCATTCGCCCTGAAAGTGAGGGCAGGTGCGAAATGGACATTCCCGTCCAACACATTAGACTAACGCAACTATGTGTAACGCAACTATGAAAGCTGGGAACATTAGACTTGCAGGCTGGCTGGCAGGTATGTTGTGCTCCCCAATGCAGGTATTGGACGACGCTAGGTCAATTAGTTCTGGGTTGCAGGCGTCAAATATTCGAAAAGTTGTAATATTTGCGTTTTGGCGTCATTTGCATAACTAATGTGCACTATTGATGGTAACTATATCACAGCTAAATATAGCCAATATAGCAGATATAGCCTTCAACAAAAAGAAAAAGAAAAAACAAGGGCGCTTGCCCTCAAGTCACGCATGTATTATCAACCGAAGTGTGATGCATTTTAATCAAGTACTATATTGGAGTGATTTATGGATGCATGGTATAGTTGTGCTCGTATTCCAGAACTATTTCAATATCATTTTATCAAATACAATGTGAACGAAAATCTCTGTGCAGGCATCTAAAAAAGAGATCATCTTGGCACGCGCCCTCGAGGGCCTCTGAAAATTACGCGCACTGGAGGGGGGGGTGGATTCCGCCTGGATCTCTAATGCCTCTATGCCCCCTAAGATCTCGGCTCCTATTAAAGCTGGAGTAACGAAATTCGCAGGGTGGATGGGTACGATAGTGATCTCTATTGTGTGCAAATTTCATGACCTTTCAGTATCTTCAAGGTCAAATGAGGTCACAGATATCAAAATGTTCTTGTTTTGCGTGGCTTGGTTTGTCATTGTTATGGATCGCTGTGATTGTGTTTAAGTACTCCAAAATTAGCATCAATGATGTTTTGGACCTTACTAATGATGCAATACAGATGCTATACCCGGAATTTGACCTCAGGTCACCAATATAGCAGAACTTTATCAGGTCAGTTACCCGTTCCAATTACCGGAACCCGCCCGCCCGACTGCTCCGTCGGGCAGCTCGGTGCAATCGGCTTCGCGAAGAAAGGAGTGAAGTACTTGAATAAAGTATGGAAACATTTAGATACACAATGACAAACAGTAGTTTTCAGGATGTGTAGGGGGTAACATGCAAAGCAACATCAATCGCATGACAGTCATTTTCATTTATGACAACATTCCAGTTGACCAAGTTTGGTTCCATTAGCCTGTCATGAACTTGACCTGACTTGACCTCGGTGACCTAACATGACCTTGAAACTATATGGCATAACAATATACATCAAACAAATAGCTCGTGTTACCAAGAACACTTGCCTTTTGCCAATATACGGGAAGCGCATCAGCGCCGATTTTTGTGGTCTGGCGCTTCGAAATCTTTTGACTTTAACGGCCCTTAACTCGAAAACGTTTCGGTCGATTTCCGCGTTCCTTGCGTTAAACGACGTGCCGATTATTTATAAGCAGGTACGCAAAAAAGTTACGTATATCGACCGGCAAAATCTGGAGTTATATACGAAAAACCGGAGGGGTGGGCGGATATCGCCCCCCCTCTTGTGCGCGTGTTAACCCACGCCGAGCCTGCCGGAAAATCCACCGCCTTCGCCTGGCCGGGAGAGACTATCTCAGGTCATCGATTGACCATCGAATGCCATGTCGCACGACTTTGGCGGCGCTGAAACCCAATTCGTATCTGCCTTCACGGGGAACAGCAGCATTCTGCATAAGATAGCATTGCGTAGAATGTACTTAGCCAGACTTCATATCATTGACCTTTGGTTTCTAATAGGAAGGCGGCTTCCCAGTTTTTGTATTCCGCAACATTTGGGAGGGAGGGAGAGGATTGTGGGTAAGAAGGCCGAACTGCACCATAGCTTGCATGGTGATTGTCACTTCAGTAAAGCTTCCTGCACGAAGCCATCGTTTTGCAAAACTGGTGCAGAAATTCCAACGGAAGTGGGCAGGAAGTACAACAGATAAGCCCACGGTACCAGGACACGCCATCTTCTAGTATCTACACTAAACCAGCGACTTATCCTGAGCCGCGAAAGTATACTCATGAATGCAACACATGAAGCTTGTAAGGAAGACAATTCACTGCGGCTACCTTCTAATTCCACAAAATGTAAATAGGGTCTGAACAATTTAATCCCGGAAGTTATTACTTTCATAGCATTACAATCGCTACATGCCCTTTAACCCGATCTTTTCGGTCAGATCCTCACACCCCGTGGGGGGGGGGGGGCTGGGCAAAAACTTCCCGTGATCTTAGGTCACTGACCTAATCTCAAACAAAAATCCGAGAGATCCGTTTTGGAGGCACCGCCCGATTGCACCCATACGCAAAGTTTCATTTTTATATCTTTTAATGTCGGTGAGTTATCGATCCTAAATCATTTTTAAAGGTGGTCCTCTTTATCATTGTTAAAGGTGGTCCTTTTAACTAGGTCAATGACGCTACATGCCCTGAGGTTGAAATCTTCTCGTCAGACGGAAAAATGATCACGGAAAGGCTACTGGAAATTTGGCGGCGCTGCGCACAGCCGTTATTCGAGTATGGTGGAAAAATCACAACCGGGCGTAAAACGACCCCATCCCCCCCCCCCAACCCCGAGACGACGCTAATTAAAACGGTATCTGTTCTGATACATCAACCTCAATTTTCTTTAAATCAGTTCTTGATGTGCACCACCAATTGCTTTCATACACCCTGCACCTCGCTGCCTCCGCACAGAGATCACCGCCACATCCATGTATCGTTCATAAAAGGAGTGGCATGCTCATTTAAGATAAGATAATCGTTATATGGGCTTGGACCAAAAATATCGCATTAAGCCAATGAAAGACACACCTTTCAAATGTTCAGCACTGCATTTGCCAGTAACATAAGTTGATAGTATTCATTTTTCCTTAAAGTGGACGCAACAGCAGATGTGATGCCTGAGCGCTTGTGGGAACGTGGACGGAACATCGTCACTGTTGGAACGAAGGGTGTCATGTCCCGCTCGGGTCATGACTCCCAATCCTGCCTTGACTCTCGCTCCTCATATGATCTTCGCTCCAGTCATGGCCCCCGCTCCAGACATGACCCCCGGTTCATGACATGACCCCCGTTCATGACACGACCACCGCTCATAACATGACTTGCACTCTGGGCATGACTCCTGCTCCAGATATGACTCGAGCTCTGGATATGACCCTCGCTCCGCACATAACTCTAGCTCCACATAAGACTCCAGCTACAGATATCCAGCATATCCAGCAGACATGACTCCTGTTTCGGCTATGACTCAAGTTGCGGATATGCCTTTTGGTTCGAATGTGAATTCCGCTGCAGATAGGGCTCCAGCTTCGGATATGACTCCCGCTACGGATATAACCCAAGCTCCAGATATGATAACGGATATGACTCTATCTCCATACATAACTCCGGCTCCATATAAGTATACTGGTCCGGATATTACTCCAGCCCCAGATATGACTCCAGCTCCATATACTACTCCGGCTCAGGATATGACTTCAGCCCAGGAAATGACTCAACCTCCACATATGACCCTATATACCCGATTTCAAGTTCTGATAGGACTCCATCTCCAGATATAACTCCTGCTCCAGGTATAACTCCAGCTCCAGGAATAACTCGAGCTCCAGATATGACTCGAGCTCCAGATAACTCTGCCCCACTTATAACTCCAGCTCCATAAGACTCCATGTCCGGATATGACTCCAGCTCCATATATGGCTCGAGCTCCAGAAATGACTCAGGCTCAGGATATGACTCCAGCTCCGGGTATGACTCACCTCCACATATAATCCCAACTCCATAAAATTCCGGGTTCTGTTAAGACTCCAGCTCTAGATATTGCTCCAGCTTCGGATATGACTCCAGCTCGAAATATGACTGGAGCTCCAGATATGAATCCAGCTCCAGATATGACTCTTTCTACGGACATGACCCAGCTCCGATATGAATCCAACTCCGGACATGATTCCCTCTCCGGATACGACTCCAGCTCGGGATATAACTCCAGCTCCAAATATGAAACCAGCTCCGGACATGACTCCAGTTCAGGACACGATTCCCGAGCTCTATTGACACGGTGTGGTGAGTGTGGCATTGTCAGAGAAAGCCGGCTGGATACGTGCCACCAACACCCGGCACCGGTCAACCCCTCCCTCCCCTGTCACGTGTCGAACACTGCCGGATCAGCTACCGGAGCGTACCCGGGGCTGTACTGGCAAGCGTCACGGAGAGAGCGGTCGTCGCCGGGAGGTTGGTGGCAGTGGGAAGTGATCGGAAACTGCCCTTGAATTGGACTGAGCTTTGCTAACACCTGGGATAGTTCACAGTTGGGTAAGTCGCCATTGCGTGTGCGTGCCATCGTCCTGTTACGACAGTACCCGACCATGTTTGTGTCCCCATAATCACGTCACTGATGCAACCAACTCAACAATGACTGATTTGTATGTTTACTCTGTCATCAATGACCGTACACAACAAACAGCCACAACGCACCCACCATATGCAGCCACCATACACCCACCATATGCAGCCACCATACACCTACCATATGCATCCGCTGTACACCCACCAGATGCATGCTCTTGGCTGACAAGAGGCACTTGACAAGAGCTGCTGCGTTTCAGACCTGGTAATTCTTCTTCTTTTTTGCCCTAGCGCGTCACTTACTTGCGGCAAACTTACTTACTTACTGGTCAGGCTGT
The DNA here is from genome assembly GCA_034440615.1 of Ashinkailepas kermadecensis. Classification (NCBI taxonomy): domain Eukaryota; kingdom Metazoa; phylum Arthropoda; class Thecostraca; family Neolepadidae; genus Ashinkailepas; species Ashinkailepas kermadecensis. The sequence continues at coordinate 29,290 of JAOTOM010003464.1, forward strand.
GGTGCTTCCCTGGAAGTAATTGTTTCGATGGTTGTCGACGCGGCGAGCGAGATGTGGCCGCTGGCAGTTTCGGTTCCTTTCGCTGCTTTCTTGGCGCCTGGAGGTCCCGGATGGGGTCACGCCGCACCGCGACGGATTCTACCGCTTCCAGAAGTGATGGACGGCCGTACGAACCAATGGCTGGCCGGGCATTGCTGTCCACCGACCTCCCGCCGACCCGCCGTGAGGCGTGACCTGGCGGTGACTGCGCCCTCTGCGCATGCGCGCTGGTCTCGCAGAGGCGACTGTGCGCTCTGGTCTGAGGCGGTCGGTGTGCCGTGACATCAGCATGCGATCCATTCTGTCCAAAACGGATGTGCACCTCGTGATCCGTGACGGTGGGTGTGATGCACTCTGCTTGTCCGAGACATGGGTCGGTAGTCGCTTAAGCAGCGGTTGCTGCTATTCAGCGATTTCCAGACATTCCGCGAAAACCTAAAAATGGAAGAGCGAGGACGAGAAAAAGTGCGCGGCAGCGGTTTGGCTGTTTTCGTCCCTGAACGAGTCGGCGGCAGCGGTTTGGCTGTTCTCGTCCCTGAACGAGTCGGCGGCAGCGGTTTGGCTGTTCTCGTCCCTGAACGAGTCGGCGGCAGCGGTTTGGCTGTTCTCGTCCCTGAACGAGTCGGCGGCAGCGGTTTGGCTGTTCTCGTCCCTGAACGAGTCGGCGGCAGCGGTTTGGCTGTTCCCGTCCCTGAACGAGTCGGCGGCAGCGGTTTGGCTGTTCTCGTCCCTGAACGTACCACGGCGTCCAGGCTGAAAGTATCACCATCGCGAGAGTCCTAACAATGATGTGGTTCAGTGCATCTGCCAGCAGAGGCCGTTCTGCCGTTTTCTGCGCCACCTACAGGCGACCTTCCGAAGCTGTAGTTGCGGATATCGACGCGCTGCGGCAGCAGCTGCTCCATGCGCTGCACCCGAGAACGCCAGTCTTTTCACTCGGTGACCTCAACTTTGACTTGATGAAATGTGACATGCCAAAAGTGATGCAGTGTAAGAACATGTTGTAGGAGCTCGGTCGGCGTCACGCAACTCATAGCTGAGCCCACGCACACCGACCTGACTCATTCACCAGACCATGCCATCACCAGCTTGCCAGACTTTCCACGTGACGCGGCAGTGGTCGATACTCACGCCACGACCTCATCAGACTCACGCGGCAGTGGTCGCGAGCACGACCTCATTACACCGGTGACCCCTCTGCCCAAACACAAGCTGAAGCCGCGCTTCTGCGTGACGAGATCACTGCGGACGGTCAGCTTTGATAACCTCTGCCTCGATTTACTCGAGGCAGATTGGCGTGAACTTGATCAATTGGATATGACGCCTACAGATAACGTGTACGCTGTAGTTTTGCGGGCAATGAATGCGGTCATTGACGAGCATTGCACATTAAAGCGGGTGAAGCTGCGCCACCCTGAGAGACCATGGCTCACGGCCAATGAGGGACGAGTCGACCTGCGGGCGAGACAAAATGCAGCTCGGCGTGAGCGAGACGGACTGGGCACGGCCACCAGCCAGCAAGCATATGCTGATCTTGGAAATTAATTCAAGCGACGTCTTGTCAGAGTCCTCGCTGACTTTTTCGCCAGGCCATCCTCCGTGAAGGAAACGCGGTCGACACTACGCGAGCATGCTTCCACCCCCCTCCCCCTCCCTCCCACAGACCGCCACACAAGACAGTCAACTCGATGCAGCTGCTGCCGACACATTCAACAACTACTTCGCCACCTTGGGCCACCGAGTGACAGAGCAGCTGGCGCTGAGTCGGAACAGCATCCCGCTGCGACAGCACGGCGTTCACCGTACGGCCGGCCACCCCGCCTGAGCCCGGCGCTGCGCTGGCCTCCATTACGCTGTTTACGATGCAATTTTGAAAAGTACTTGGTTCAGTTGCGTACCCAAATATACTAGTTCGTACTATCTAGAAAGTTACTATTTTCTGGCAGTAATTTGGATGCATGAGTCGATCCTAGGCTTGCGGCATTGGCGGCGTGTCGCAGTGATTGGCCCCCATTTACTCCGAGTGATTAGCATGTCTTTGACATCTGGCAGTCTGCCCCCTCTGTGGAGACACGCGACCGTTGTACCGATCCACATGTTAGGCGACATAAATGAACCCGGGAATTTTAGACCAACTGGCATTTTGAGCGTCATTGTTAAATTAGCTGAGAAAATTGTAAGCACACAGCTCACTCGTTTCCTGACTGACAACTGTATCTTATCGCCGACCCAGTACGCGTACATAGCCAGTCACTCCACTGAGAGCGCTGCTGTGCTCGTACTGGTGAGTATCTTGTCGGTCAGAAGGGACGAGTGGCACGTGACCTGTGTTACATCTTGTGATCTATCTAAGGCGTTTGACTGTGTGTACCGCGATTCACTATTGGAGAAGCTGCAATGGTATGGCGCGTCGACGCACTGTTTCCGGGACTATTTCACTCGGCGCACACACTTTATACAGAGCAGCAGCAGTGTTAGCACCTTCTAGGATAATGCATGGCAGTAACCTAGGATCAATGTTATCCAATTTGTACACCAATAACATTACGTGTTGCCTTTCTACACAGTCGTCCATCATTTCGTACGCAGATGACACCAAAATTATACAAAGTGCGCTGCCTACGCCGGACTGGCTCTGGAGTTACGCAATAGCGTGGAGGCTGATCTCGCCACTCCGACTGCTGGGTTTGCTTCTAACGGGCTGAAGGTAAATCCCGACAAAACTGAGCCTATATTATTTGGCACATCGGCAACAATCGAAAAGGCCAGCAATTTCAGCATTAGTGTTCGGGAAGTTAGTTGAACCTCGGCCAAGTGACAGAACACAAACCCTAGGATTGCTTTCGACACAACACTTGGCATGGCCGACCAAATTAGCCGAGCTATGCAGCGCCGCTACAGCAGCCTCATTTATCTCAGCAAGCTGATAAACAGCTTACCAAAAGGCAGCACGGACATTCTGATACTGTCGTTGGTGTTTGCACATCTGTCATACTGCTTACCGTCTTGGACCCCACCAACACAGGCACAACGAAAGCGCACTGGTGAAATTATCAATCTTGCCGTGCGAGTTGTCGACTCGTCGCCAATGCGCACCGAAAAGGCCGTGTCTCCGCTGCTAGAGACAGCTTAGATGGATGGCTCATTCTCTTGTCCAACTCACGCGCATGCTACTTGGTCTAACTCACTGATAGTTGCGCGTATTTTCAATTTTACATAGTATATTTCGTAGTGTATTTTATGTACTTTTCCTCGCTTTTATTTTAAAACATTGTTGATGCTTTATTATATTTTATCGTATATTCAATTGTTCATTATTTGAGGATACATGCCTGTATGACACTGTTGCATGGCAGCCAAAGTGAATTCGGGTGCCATTATGGAACGCAATACAACATAATACGATACAATACAATACAATGCAATGCAACTTGCCATGACGCGCTCAAGCCTATTTCGCTAGAAGGGGTGGGTGCAAGGGGAGGGGTTCCCTGTACTTTTCGTCTGTCGTTCCCTAACGCTTGGTGATAGGAACGGAGGTATATTTGACATGGCTTTGCTAAATTTTAGGAAAAGCAAATGCATTTGAATGTTTTCATTCTTTTGCCGTTCATGTGACAATCAGATAGGAATTTAGATGGAAGTACTATCTTGCTTACCTGCGGAAATGCTTATTTTTTACCAAATCGTGGCGGAGGCGAGCCCAAAGACAGGCAAAAATTGGAAAACTGTGGCGAACTTTCTCAAAGCAATATCATTCACGTTCCCATCGGAGAATTGGGAGGCCGGAGTGAATTCAGGACAAACGATAATATTGAATCACAAGCATTCGTGGAGCCAGAAGATTTTTCCAATGGTGGATCGAGGAGGTGGCCAGAGGTATTCAGGACATACCCTGTTCAAACCAGTGCACGCAATGGCGCGGCGGGGATGACACTTTCCCAATGGCGGATGAAACACGTGGACGTGTGAATTCTGGACAGACGATTACAATATATCGTACGCGGTGGCAGAGTCGCGACATATTCACAAAGGCCAATAATTGCAGTAGCCACAGTAGCCACTCAGGCCTCTCTGCATTGTCCTTAGCATAATTATCTGGCGATGCGTCTGGTCAAAAATCCCATGGAAAGTATTCATATTAAGTAAGGATGACAAAATAATATGGATGTGTGGCATTGGCTGCGAAGAAGGCACAGTTACAAAGAACAAATGCTAATCACTTCATCCTCATGCTCTGGGGCGGCTGTAGCTCAGTGGCTAAGCTGGGCGTCTGCCATGTCGCAGGTACGGGGTTCGACGCCCCGCAGTGCCCGCCCTTCCTGCCAGGGTGAGAGACAGACGACGCCATATCACCTCGGCTGTTGAGCACGTCGTAAAGCCACAACCAATCATCTATCCTTATGCTCCTGGCGAAGTCGCTGGCCGTTTTACATGTACATGAATGGACATCAATTGGTGCTGTGAACCATTCAGAATGATTTATACCCAACCATGCACGCCTTACCGGTGTAAAATACAAGCACAAAGGTCGAGATAATTTTGATCAGTTTCCTTCTCCTTATTTATTTTCCTCCTTACTTTACAACTGCGAAAATCTTGCAATGTCGACGGTAAAAATGTATACATTACACCAGTAGAATTCGGTTGAGGTATCCAGTTTTGAAGTCAGCCCAATATATTCTGATTTTTTTTGGGCGGGGGTGGGGGGAGGGGAATCCGCACCAATCTCTATAGATTCAGGTCTAAAAGAGCCAACCGTAATAGAGTTAACGAAATATAAAACACGAAGTGAGAGAGAACGGACAGTGACTAAAATATGAACGTCAGCGTGGTGAAATGACGGCAAATATCCACGTAGCTAAGCTGATTGGTTCTACCACCATCACAACCACCACCACCACCACCACTACCACGACCATGTTCCATTGGTGACATCTATCGTCCAGATCACTAATTTTCGGTAAATTTATGTCCATTCAACCATCTCTATCCCATGCGATTTCAACTCGGTTTCTTACCCTCTACCTCATCTATCTCGATTATCATTCTTCGATTCGATTATCATGCTCTTAAGCCATGTGGGGTCACCAAAGCCGGAGACGGAGAAGATGGACGAGTCCCCAAACATCGTGCAATCCATTTTTGCTACACCTATGGCATTGCAAGAATTTACTGAAGCCCATCACCCTTTCCCTCCCCATCCATGCTCCTTGTTGACGATCAGCCCGCAGCCTGACATCTCGTTCAGAAGCGCAACTTTCCATTCCTTACCGGAGAGAAAGGGGAGCGAGCTCAGAGTTATTTTACTCCTTGACCAAGACGTGCACCGCAGTAGATCCGAGATCAAGTATAATTGGAGACTGAGGCCCCAATCGTTTTGGTAGCGTTCCACGCGTGATATCCAGCTCGTCTATTGATCGATGCCCGATACTGATAGCCGTGATCTAAGCTGCTTGATCCTTGATTACCACACGCACTCCCATTACGCTGTGCCATTACCACACGCACTCCCATTACGTTGTGCCATTACCACACGCACTCCCATTACGCTGTGCCATTACCACACGCACTCCCATTACGCTGTGCCATTTGAGTTGGAGCTCGAAGCAATGATCTGCTGCCATTGGTCTGCAACTTGAGCACGGCAGCGTCAAGGTCTTCTCGTTGTGCTAGCATGGCCTCCCATCAGCCGATTGTGCCAATCATTTACATGCACTTCCAAAAGGAGTGTGCAAAATATGAAGCAACGTGGCATGTACTTCATTCCACTCGCGTTTTCGGGGTTAATAATCATTGCTGCCACCGAACTGCACCTATACTTACCCCGAATACCAATTAGTTTTGCTCCTTTTCATCCTGCCACCAACACATGCTCATCTCTCAGCAGTTTCTTTTATCCGTACTGCAACGTCACCGCATTCGGAATTCCCACCCACCCTCTTATCCCCCCGCCCCGACCCACAGATATATATATATATATATATATATTAGAGACCATCGAGCCTGCTATGAGACTGCGCTGCCATCTGTCCGTCTCTCATCGCCACCTCAGCGTTTGTCTGGCACATGCACCCGAGCATATTCTCCACGCCGTCGTCCGACTTTCACCATAGCATCACAGCGGCGCTATATGGCCGCCGTGTGGCCGCCGTGTGGCCGCCGTGTGGCCAGAGTAATAGGTCGGCCACCCCGGGGGACTTGTCGCTCGCACCTCCCAGTCGGCCAACTCGTGCGCCAACGTCTTCACTCCCCACGGAGCTGAGGGGGCCGAGCTGGTAATTACGTGTCGTCATGTCCTCACTCCTCACGGAGCTGAGGGAGGGGGCGGGGGGAGCGAGCCCGGAAGCACGTGTGCCACGTCTGCACTTCCTCATAGGGCTGATGGGGATGCTCTCTCTCTCTCTCTCTCTCTCTCTCTCTCTCTCTCTCTCTCTCTCTCTTTTAAAGTATTATTTAATGGAGCGAATGTCCGCCAGGTCACGGACAAATACAGGGGAAGAGGAAGGAGTACCCCTGAGAGATAGTGGGCGCCTCTCTAGATGGAAAAGGGGCGCCCATCTGGGAAGATCGAGTGCATCCCAAGCCCCCAAGCCCAAGTCACTGAAATTGTCAGTCGAGGTCGATCCCCGAGTAGAAAAAAGCCAACCCTAAGTTGACAAAGCGCCCCTGTGGCACGAGCGCGAGTGCATCCGCCAAGCTCCCACGCCGCTTAACAATTTTTGTAGCCGAAAGCGCCCCTTTTGGTGGAACGAGCCCCCACCCCCAAGAAAATGTGCCCTCACCCCCACCCTCTAGCGAAAAGCTATATCCGTCAATGTGTCAAGCAACAGCTGGAAATAAGTCACAGATCTTGATCGGACTTGGAGATCTCGTGGGGTTTGATGGGCAGTAGTGCCTTAATCGAAGTTTATGTAAGTACGCCAGATACATACCAAGTTCCCTTACCCTCATTGACGGTGTGCTCAAATTCGAATATGTCTTCTTGGCCTTGCAATTTTCCCTCTCAACCGGATTAAGACCGCATCAGCCTCACGTATCATGATCTAACCTAACCTAGCTTCACCTAGCCAAACCTGACCTTGTGGAGATTGGATTACACGTGATTTGTACTTCGCATTAATGAAATGTTGGACCTGGAGCGCTGGCATATCTCTGAATATGTCTTCTTGGCCTTGCAATGTTCCCTCTTAACCGGATTAAGACCGCATCAGCCTCACGTATCATGATCTAACCTAACCTAGCTTCACCTAGCCAAACCTGACCTTGTGGAGATTGGATTACACGTGATTTGTACTTCGCATTAATGAAATGTTGGACCTGGAGCGCTGGCATATCTCTGCTCGCATGGTGATTGGCCATCGCCGCCAGACCATTCCCACATTGTCACCCACACACAGCACGTGCGCACGTGCACGTCTTGTGCACGCAGCTGCACGCTGCACGCCGCCGGGCCACACTGGAGACGACAGATAGGCCAACTGGGAGACGGCGGCTATCTGACCTTCGTCACGACATCGACGTCAGTCCGGTGAGGCGGGGAGAGGCGGACCGCAGCTGCCGACGGACGTCGCCGCTGGGCGGAGGATCCTGGTCCGTCACACACCGACACTCGACAGGAGCGGAGGTGCCGGCACCCAGCCGTCCGGTGAGTGCTCCCTGACATGGTGAGTGCTACCTCCACATAGGGGGAGTGAAGAGGAGGACCGTGACGACACTCGGGTAACACTGGCGGTACCTAGTGGTGGGTCGGGGTCCCTCTTCATAGGGGGAGTGAAGAGGGAGGTCATGACTGTACTCGGGTAACACTGGCGGTACCTAGTAGTGGTGCCTAGTGGTGGGTCGGAGTCCCTCTTCATAGGGGAAGGGAGGAGGAGGGCTGAGACGGCACTCGGCTAACACTGGCGGTACCTAGTAGTGGTGGCTAGTGGTGGGTCGGCGTCCCTCTTCATAGGGGGAGTGAAGAGGACTCGGGGGCAGTGACGGTGGGGGGTGTTGGATCGGGGCCCCTCTTCATAGGGGGAGTGAAGAGGAGGACCGCGGCGACACTAGGGTAACACCGGGAGTGACCGCAACCATAGGAACCGCTTCGCAGACCCAGGGCAAGAAAGCGATTTTGACAGGGATGTAGCTTTAGTATCGCTTCGTTGGTGCACATGCACCCACAAGCCTGCTTTGAGCATCCACATACCTACTGTGTGTATCTACAAAGATACATTAACTTGTTTTGTTCACCATTGCTTTGCTTTGCCACCTTCCTATTTAAAACAGGTAACGAAGGATTCATTCACGGCTGGTATCTCCTAAGAGGTCAAATTTCAATTATCGTTCCATTTCACTCAATTTAAGTCTTGTGGTAGGGTTTGTGGAAAATGTACACATGTATTTTTTCGCCAACGAATGAATTACACTCCCAGGCCAATTTTAGATTGAATTCCGCAGTCATGAAAACAAAAATGTTGGATGCTTCCTCAGTGTACCAAAATAAAGTACCTCAGGTCAAGCTACACGTTAAAACATGTGTGTGGAGCGAGGATGCTGCAAAACAAAATGTGGTGAAATGTGCGTTCACCGCGAGTTTATTAAGAGAATTACACCCTGAATTCTGGATTTTTTTTTTCATGCAGGGCTAGTGTTAAAACCAATCCTTAGCTGAAGAAGGAAAGGTTCTTGTTTCTCTTGATCGTGCGCCTATGCTAGAAGTTATGGGCTGGAGTCAAGCTGACTTAAATTGCGGAATGTAGAAATACATATTGCTATACGGCACTGAGGAAGGAAAATTGCTGTGAAGTTATTTAATAAAAACACTATACGAGACCGAAGGCCAAGTGCAAACTATTTTTTTAGAACAAGACAGCAAAATTCCTTCTCAAGCACAAGTTCAGTAAGGTGTTGCTCATGCGGTGTTTGTTTAGCTTCAATGGACGGAGCATAACATGCTTATCACGGTACCGCTTTAGGCTCCTAAGTAATACTAAAAATCTTGAAATATACAAATAGCTTGTAGGGTGGAGTGAATAAATTATCGCGAAATATATTTAAGGACATATGATTGAAACACCAATGCTGTGTAAACGGTATGCAAAAATATTTTCATCGTATGATGAAAACGTTTGTAATTAGCTCCTGGCTTTTTCACAGTGGGACATTTAATGCGCAACAAAAGCAACCTTGTTGTTCCTGAAGAAGATAATTGCATGATGACATCCGAAAATATTGCTTCCAAGCACAAAACTTGACATTTCGACGCTATTCGATCAGTACCCGAAACATATAGAGCAAGTTACGATTTCAAAATCTAAGCACTCGAACAGCACAGGAGGCCAAGTAAATTCAGAACGCAACCAACAGTGAGCGAGTCCTCGCCAATGTAGATGAAGCAATTTATGGCCTAGATAACAGAAACTGTAAGGATTTAGCCAATAAGTTGCCAGACATACGCACTTGAATCGAAATACGACTCCATCACTGCTATCTCCTCTACCCGAAGCAAGGCTCGAAGGATGAGCGTAATGAGGAAAACGATTGTTGGTTGTTGGCCTGCAGGCTATGACCTAAACTTCATATCCATGTATTAGAAGGATAAAGCAGCTTCTTGGGTTCAAAGCCTCTTGAGACAGCTCCGTTTCAAACTACAGGATCAACGTACACCGAACATCATCGCGGAAAGTTGAGATGGCGCTCGGTGCACATCTATGCGGTTTGGACCGCCACAAACGTTTCGAGCGGTGGGGAACATGCTTATCCACCTATACGTGGGTAACAAGTTTGGATCGTCATCGACTTGCTGACAGCTAAGAAGTGCAGTTTTCCTTACTACGGACATTCTTACAGACTATGTCCAGGTTGAGGAAATGGGAGCACTATTTCCCTATTCCTAAGTTCATGCGTATGTATAACATTATATTGCTTACCAGTATTCGGTGTCTATTGAGGCGCTGTACGAGCGATAGCAAGCAGTAAGAGCGAGAGTTAATTAGATTATCAGTGTATACCAATCATAACCTCCGCCGTCTCATTACCTTTAGCGTTTGCACAGCCACTCGCCTTCAGGCGTGCATGCAGAGCTACAGTGATTTCGGATGCGATACATGCGCAAAGCTGTGCTACTGAAAGTACAAATAAAAACGTCAACTTTTCCTAAGCCTGAACTCAAGACACCTGAACACAAACCAAATAATTCGCCCATTTGCGATCCGGAACGGGTGGCGAGTGCCGCCTGCGAGACGATTTCTATGGTTAGCTGCCTGCGAGACGAGATCTATGGTTATTTGCCTACGAGACGAGATCTATGGTGAGCTACCAACGGGATGATATCTGTGGTCAGCTGCGTACGGGACGATATCTATGGTTAACTATCTACGGGAGGAGATCCATGGTTATCTGCCTACGGGACGAAATATATGGTTAGCTGCCTACGGAACAAAATAAATGGTTAGCTGCCTACGGGACGAGACATGTGGGTAGCTGCCTACGGAACGAGATCCATGGTTGGCTGCCTGTGGGACGAGATCCATGGTTAGCTGCCCGCTGGATGAGATCCATGGTTAGCTGCCTGCGGGACGATACATATGGTTAGCTACCTACGGAAGGAGATCTAGGGTTAGCTGCCTACGGGACGAGATCTATTGTTAGCTGCCTAAGCTCGGGAATGTCGCCGCAAATTATTTTCTTTGAAAACTATTGAGAGTAGGGGAAGTGCCCATTCTGCGCCAGGTCTCCTAAATGTGCCAATGCCGACACCTCAATAACTGACAGCTTCATTAAATTTTTTAATGCATGTTATTAATAACCAGCAGAATCTTACTGCTTCCGATCTCCCGTTTCCAAACAAAAGTCAGGAGATAAGAACAGGAGCTCATTGTTTAAGTTGTTGTTTTTTCTTACCCGGAACACGCATGTCTATTCACCTATTATTAATTTTATTTAAGTCTGAACAAGAGTATGCATTCCTTTTCACGACAAGGCGTCCATTTTTATATATTTATTTTAAGGCATCTATTATTTAGGTCATCTATAAGCGAGATCTATTTTATTTACAAGTATTTATTTGTATTCGCCAAAGCATTGCATTGAACGGGAAGTCTTGAGCGTCACAATTGTCTTTCTCCAAGCCTGCTGTGAATGCGTAACTCCGCCCATACGTAACGAGCCCATGGTGCATTTAGGGCACATGTGGCCACAATTAAGCTCATAGAGTGTCACTATGCGCAGTAGCTGGCGCCCGCGGCCTCGTGGGACGGACCGACTGTCAAAGGAAAATATTACAATTTTCGTGAGAAGTGAGGATATGTTGCAACGTGGGTCCTAAACTCTTAGCGAGCGCCGACACGCTGTGGGTTGTTCAAAGCGTTGTTGCAGCTTCAAGTGTAACTATCGGGCTGACCGGGCCGCTCAGATTAATCTTTCCACCATATACACGGCGGCAAACTCGCTCAGGCTTCTCTCTCTCTCTCTCTCTCTCTCTCTCTCTATCTCTCTCTCTCTCTCTCTCTCTCTCTCTCTCTCTCTATCTTTATCTCTATCTCTATCTCTATCTCTATCTCTATCTGTTCTATCCCTTCCTGTCTTCCTCTTCCGATGGGTCACAAACACGCACCAGCGGCGGGCAAAGCACTTAGTATTGTATCAACGCAAGGCACGATCCGACGCTCTGACACCAGTCCGCTCTCGACTCCTCACGCAACACAACTCCCTCCGGCCGGCCGGGGTCACCGGATGACCCTTCTGCCGGCTGGGCGTGAAACCCCGAGTTCCTCACTCGGCCGCTAGATGGGGTGTGCTCAGGACACAACACCCCACCCCCTTAAACACATCTACATCTCCTCAATCAGACGTTTGGGCGTTCGCGTGGCCCTGTCCGATCGCCGAGGCCGTGGGACGCCCGGTCCCACCGATACCGCGGCACCACGCGCGATCCCGCCGGCGGCACTCGCATTGGCGGCTATCTCCGCATCAACTGCACGGCCACCAGCGTCAGCGCCGTAGGCCGAGCGGCTCCAGCCGCCAGCACCGCTGCTTGCGTCACGTCTGTCGCCACCTGCCGCACTGCTGCTGCGGTCGCCGACGCCACGGGAAGCCTCCGGGATCCCGTCCTCCTCGTCTTCCGCGCCCGCCAGCTGACCGCGCTCGCCATCCGTGGTGGTGGCATTCTCGCTGCCCTCGCCGTCGTCTGCGCTCACTACTCGCCGTCCCCTGCCGCCCTCCGGGGCATGAGCGCTCGGCGCACGCTCGCCGGCGTCCGCACAGTCGCCACCGCTACGGACGATCTGCGGTGCCGCGATCGCGGGCTCGCGAGCTGCAGCAGCCACACGTGTCCAGCCTGGTGGCGCACCATGTCCGCGCTCCGGTCGCTGTTCTCCGTTGTCGCCTCGATCAGTGGCGGGTGCGTCGCCTCGCTGCTCCGCCGCCAGCAGTTGGTCAACGTGGCGAGACCAGATAGCGTGCCCCACGTCCACTTCGTAGGACACGGGACCGGGGCGTGCGACAATTGTCCCGCGCACCCACTTACTCGCGCCGGTGTAACACCGCGCCCACACGGCGGCTCCTAGCCGAAATTATCTCAACCTGCCACCTGCTGATTCCTGCAGCCGCTGGCCGGCCTCTTGTAGGGCTGTGTCCGCACTCGGCACCAGCAGGTTTAGCCGTGTGCGGATGTCCCGGCCGTACAGCATTTCTGCTGGCGTACGCCCTGTGGCCGCATGCGGAGTCGCCCTATAGGCCATCAGTGCGCGGGCCAACGCGAGGTCCACTCCGCCGCCCGCAGCCACGGTCGTCCTCAGGGCGTTCTTCAACGTGCCGACCGCCCGCTCCGCTAACCCGTTTGATGCGGCGTGGTACGGAGCGACGCGAACGTGACGAATGCCGTTGGCTCGCATGAAAGTGGCGAACTCGTGGCTGGCGAACTGAGGGCCGTTGTCAGTCACTACTTGCAGTGGCAGCCCCAGCCGAGCGAACATGCCCCTCATTACGGCCACTGTCCGGCCGGCCGTCGTTGTCTTCATCGGTACCGCCTCCAGCCACTTGGAATAGCTGTCCACGACGACGAGGAAGCTACAGCCCAACATCGGGTCCATGAAGTCGGCATGGATGCGCTGCCACGGCCCGCTGGCGGGCTCCCAGGCGTGCCGAGCCGCGTGAGGGGGCGCTACCCTCCTGGCGACGCAGGCGTCGCAGTCCCGCGCCAGCGCCTCGAGCTCGGCGTCCAGCCCCGGCCACCAGACGAACCGCCGCGACAACTGCTTCATTTTCGTGGATCCGAAGTGTCCTTCGTGCAGCTCCTTCTTCACGGCACTCCTAAGCCCACGCGGCACCACGACCCGACCGCCCCAGAGCACGCAGTCGGCGTCTGTGGACAGTTCCTCTTGTCGAGTCTTGAACGGGACGAGGTCGGGGTCCACCACCGCCGGCCAGCCGGTTCGCACCGCCGCCAGTACTCGGGCGAGTACCGGATCCCGCCGCGTGGCCGTGGCGATGTCGCGTGCAGTCAGACCTGGTCCCTCGTCTGCGATGAAAAGCACGCAGCCACTGCCATGCTCCGCCTCCTCTTCTGCCGCCGCCCGCTCGTCCGCCGGGTTGGAGACTGGCAGCCGCGACAGGGTGTCCACTACCCTCATCGCATCGGTGCGACGTAGCTCCACTCGGTACTGATATGCAGCCAGCTGGAGCGCGTAGCGCTGCATACGTGCCGCGGCCAGGCACGGCAGCTCCCGGTCCGGGCTTAAGATCCGTGACAGAGTCCTGTTGTCCACCACCAGGGTGAAAGGCCGCCCGAAGACGAACTGGTGGAACCGTTTGACCCCGAAGGACACGGCCAGTGCCTCCTTCTCCACTTGGGCGTACATGCGCTCAGTGGGGCTCAGGGTCCGGGAAGCGTATTGTACTGGTCGTTCCATCCCGTCCGGCATCGCCTGGAGCAGAGCCGCTCCCAGGCCGGTTGAGCTGGCGTCTGTGACTAGCCGCAGAGGCAGAGCCGGATCGTACCGCACCAGAACCAGTGCTGTTACCAGCATCTGCTTTATGCGGGTCACGGCCGCTGAGCAGGCTTCGGTCCACTTCCACTTCACGTCCTTCAGCAGAGCGTACAGCGGAGCCAGGACCGTCGCCAGGTTTGGCAACAGCCGCTGGTAGTAGCTGATGGAGCCGATCAGAGACTTCAGCTGGTGGACGTTCTGCGGTTCCGGTGCCCGCTTGATGGCGCTGGTCTTCTCCTCCAGAGGGCGCAATCCTGTTGCCGACACCCTCCACCCGAGGTACACCACCTCATGCAAGTCAAACTCGCACTTTTCCTTCTTGAGCCGCATCCCGTTGTCCTCCAGTCGCGTTAGGACCCTGTCCAACCGCTGGAGTAGCTCACGGTCACTGTCTGCCGTGACGAGGATGTCGTCGAGGTAGCTCACAATCCCGGGGAGACCATCCAGCACACGGTCCATGATGGCCTGAAACACCGCCCCACAGATGCTGACGCCGTAGGGCAGTCGGTTCATACGGAACGCACCTCGGTGCGTGGTGACTGTCGTCACGCCCTTGGATTTGTCGTCCAGCTCGCACTGCAAATATGCATATGCGTTCAGACAGTCCAGCTTGGCAAACTTCCTGCCTTTGATGCTGGCGAAGAGCGCCTCTGGCGTGGGCATTGGGTACTTCAATGGCTCCAGCTGAGGGTTGACTGTGATCCGGTAGTCTGCACACAGTCGCACTCCATCTTGCCTGGGGATAGGCACCAGAGGTGTGCCCCAGCCAGAGAAGTCGCCAGGCTGCACCTTCTCTGCTATGCCCTGGCTAACCCATCTGTCCAGCTCGCGCTCGATGGCATCCTGGAGGGCGAAGGGCACAGGCCTGGCCCGCCGGTACACTGGCTGGGCCCCCGGCTTCAGCTTCAGTGACACCTTGGTGGGAATCCTGCCCAACTCCTCCCCGAACACACTCTGGTGTCGTTCAATCACCTGTTGCAGTGTTAGCCTGGGCATCACTGGGCAAACCGCAGGTGCATCAAGCTCTGCCCTATTCTTCAGCACCTTGAGCCACTCCCTTCCCAGCAGAGGGCGGTGTGGACCGATGTCCGACACCACCAGACGCAGGCGCACCGACTGGCCACCTGCCTGCACCAGCACCTCCCCCTCGCCCCGCAGGCGGATGGTCTGGCCTGTGAAGGAGGTCAGTCGCAGCCGACAGGGTCGCAGCTTGAGGGCAGGGAGGGCTGTGCAGTTGCTGACAATGCTGACTGGAGACCCAGTGTCCACTAGCATGGTCAGATGCCGCCCGTTGACCCGGACCTTGGCATACTCCGCCCCTTTGGGCAGAATGGCATTCACTTGCCAATCGCCAGCTTCGGTCTCCTCGCCACTGCTCTGCTGCACTAGCTTCACCTTGCTCTGCTGATGGCAGTTGCGACGCATATGTCCCATCCGTCCACACTCGAAACACCGCAGACCTTTGACCCTGCTCTGCCGTGCTTGCTCCGGGCAGTCCCGCTTTCAATGACCGTACTGCCCACACTTGAAGCAGGCCTTCTTGTCCCCTGTCAGGGCCCTACCTGGCACTGGGTTCGGCCGTCGCTGTGGTTGAACTGCCTGAACCTGCTGTTGTGGCTGGTACTCCGCCACACTGGCCTGCTGCATCTCCAGTACCAGCTTTTGCGTCTGCTCAGCTGCCCGCGCCAGGGCAGCCACTTCCTGTAGGGTCAACCCATCACCCTTCTCAGCAGCACGCTGGAGCAGCTTCTCCTGCAGGCGAGACCTGCTGCCTGCGATGGCCTGATCCCTGAGCGCGTTTGTGAGCTGCTCTCCAGGGAAGTTACACCTCCCTGCCGCCAACCGCAGCCGTGCGAGGAAGCCTTCAAAGGATTCCCCTCTTGCATTCGTATGCGCCGGAACGCCATCCTCTCAGCGATGGCGTTACGCTCTGGTGCAAGGTAGGCCCGTAGCTTGGAGACGCATGTAGCATACTCCCCTTGCACCCCGTGAGGTGCTGGCAGCGTGGTATATACCTCCTGCAATTCAGGACCCAGCAAGTGCAGGAGCACTGCCGTCTTCCGCCCCTCAGCCACAATGTCCAGTGCGGCTAAGTAAACCTCGACGCTGTGCAGCCACCGCTCGAAGTCATGACCTATCTGATAGGGTGCCACCCCCGGCAGACCCAGAGCAGTAGTAGCCATGCGATGTAGTCACGAGTCACAGCAGCCGACCGGCATTCCCCCCAGATGCGCTAAGCACGCACAGCACCGCACAGCACGCACCGCCACACACCCCCGCGGCCAATGGCCTTGGTTCAGGTCGCGCTGCAGCTGGGCGCCTACGGCGTTCTTCCTTGCGCCTACGCGCGAGTCGAGTACTGTCCCGCCATACACGCAGCGGGGACGTCCGGACGGGAAAAAATGGCGGCCGCCACGTCCACGTGCGACGCGGGGCAATCCGCGAGACGTTTCCGGCGGCTTCGCCACAATCAGACTCCTCGTCCCGGTGACTCGCACGCACAACACCGCGGGTAGAACGCGTCTGCAGTGCCCGCCAACAGGTGCGTCTGTCACTCCGACCCAAACGCAGCACTCCGCCAGTCCGAACAGGTATGCAGTCCTCCGCTATTCCGTACGCTCCTGGTCGCCAAGTGTTCTATCCCTTCCTGTCTTCCTCTTCCGATGGGTCACAAACACGCACCAGCGGCGGGCAAGGCACTTAGTATTGTATCAACGCAAGGCACGATCCGACGCTCTGACACCAGTCCGCTCTCGACTCCTCACGCAACACAACTCCCGCCGGCCGGCCGGGGTCACCGGATGACCCTTCTGCCGGCTGGGCGTGAAACCCCGAGTTCCTCACTCGGCCGCTAGATGGGGTGTGCTCAGGACACAACACTTCTCTATCTCTATCTCTATCTCTATCTCTATCTCTATCTCTATCTCTATCTCTATCTCTATCTCTATCTCTATCTCTATCTCTATCTCTATCTCTATCTATATCTCTATCTCTATCTCTATCTCTATCTCTATCTCTATATCTATCTCAATCTCTTTTCCTTTCCCTTCTTTTATCGTAGCTATCGAAGTATAATAAACATATCAGCATAAGGCACCATTAGGTGCTTTGGGCAAGCGAGGGAAAGAGGATGATAGGCCATGTGGCCCCCGACTGCAGGCATAAGATCGGCCACTACATCGCAGATGGAACTTGTGGACCGACTGCATCTACGCTTTCTTCACAGCCCGTGAAGGTACACATTTAATTGCACTCAACTCGCGCAAAAATTGTGGAATTTCTGTAATAAGCAAAGCTTATTTCGAAAATGCGTCACAATGCATTCACGTTTCGGATAGTTCCTCTTTTTTCGGAAGGTGAATTCAAGTGCGGAAATAGCGGCTCGTAGTTTTCATACGAACATCAAAAACCAAGTTGATTCAGACGAAATTAGCAGCACATTTTGTCGCCTTCGAAATCATCTGCGGAATATGGTGAACGTACTTCAAACTTAACCTTTGCTAACACAGAGCGGGAAGGGGACGAGTGGTCTAGGGGTAAGATGCTCGTCTCACAATCGAAAGGTTGTGGGTTCGAGTCTCACCTGTCGCTACTCTTCGCCCGCGACCAATCGGCGTGAGAGATTGGCGACGCTACATGACTCAACGGTCGACGTGTCGTAAAACCAATAACCAACCAACACAGAGCGGGTGAGACTGATGCATCCTTCGTAAGGTCGTCGGAGGTAAGAGAAGAAGTTTCGGTTTCGGAGGTAGAAGTGGCTATCAATAGTGATGAATCTAGTAATATTCAACTAGACTTGGAGGACCTAAAAGTGAGCTCGTCAATGGTAGATATCTTTAACTATGATAAGCGTCAGGCTATGCATCTGGTGTCTCGATATGATACCTTTGGATATACAATGGGAGGTGGGAATGTGGTTCATTCATTATATTGGATCATTCAATCGGATGCCATTGAAGAGGAAAGAGACGGAGGAGTGTTAGTTTCAAATAACCTTAATGCAGAAAACAATGTACCTCAGCTAGGAACAGGGCAATCAGAATGCCGGGAATCATTAATGTGAGTGTGAGGAATAAGAGCAGGGATGTTATGATAAAAACTGTACTTAGCCTATGTGCGACCCCACTTGGAATATTGTGCGCAAACATGAAGCTTATATTTGGGAAGAGATATAGGTATCCGTTAGGCGTCAGACGCAATGTTAATGCGGACATCGGGGGATCTCCAGTAAAGAAAGAAAACAGGTAGGTTTCTGATGCTATTCAAGAACTCTGAAATATGCGCCCGTGACAAGCGCGCCCGGATGCTCACTATTTTGTGCACGAAGAATATAGTTACAATTTAGGAGACTCCATAAAATATGATGCGAAGTGCATTTATAAATGTTAACCTGCCTTCAGACGTCAATTTCATTGCCACTTACAGCGATATATTGCGCGTATTGTTATTTTGCTTTTGTCTTCTGGAACTGTTTTCCACCATAGACGGCGGGCCGCCGGCGGCGACGCCCGCAGCCCGCGGCCCGTCCCGACCTCCAGCCATTCATAATATGGCGGGGCGTGGAAGCATTCCCTGAATGTTAATGGGAAAGGAACCTTGGGTTCTTTTATGACGCATTCAACCGCTAGGCCATATAGCGTCGCCAACCTCTCACGCCGGTTGGTCGCGGGTGGACTCGGTAATGTTGACGGTTGTGAGATTCTAACCCACAATCTTGCGATCAAGAGTCCGACGCTCTACCAACTGAGCTACCGCGGCCCCCGAATGATAATGGGCCCCAACGCCAAAGTTACAGGCATATTTTCAGATTTTAAGCGATAGGCGATGTGCCTGGCATGAGCTTCACCATCATTGGAGTTGAGTCCGACAGGTTTTCTCGATATTGTTTAAGAACATTACGCTTATGGTCGTTGAATGAAAAAAATGCATCTCCAACCATTAATTTCTCCTACACCATTTTCGCGTGGCAGAGCCGATGTTGCTTAGTATTGTTGAAGGGTGGAACTTTACTTTTTTGTCGTGCCACCGCTCGGCGGCCCTACGGATCCTCTGGGCAGCAACCGTCGGCGCTTGACGTGCATCGAGTCATGCCAGAACCTCAATAATGCCGGAAAGCTTCATGTCAAAAGGTAAAAAATGACACGGTTAGATATTTATAAAACTAGTCGAGTATGGCACCAGAAGGCAGCTGATTTTATACCGGTTTACTTGAGACCATTGAATTTATTTCACTAACGTAGAACATCTGATATATAATTAAAAGGATTACAACGTGATAATACGAGACAGAAATCCTGGAATTTAGTGCAAAAATGACAGGTTTAGATATCCATAAAAGTAGTCCAGTATGGCATCAGAAGGCAGCTGATTTTATACCGGTTTATTTGAGACCATTGGAAATTAATTCGGTAATGTAGAACATCTGATATACAATTTAAAGGAATACAATGTGGTAATGTGGGACACAAATCCTGGAATTGAGTACAAAAGTGACAGGGTTAAACCTTCATGGAAGTTATTCAAGACGATATAAAAATGTAGCACGTTCGATTTTCGTTTAGTTAAGAGCATTGGAAATTGTCAGCACATCACACAGAAGATGTATGACGCGTTTGCATTACAAGATGTTGAGTGGCCAATTGCTCCCATTTCACTTTAAGGGCAAAGTGACAGGGTGAAATGATTTGGTAATGAAACGAACTACACATCATAAGAGAGCTTGTTTCAATGTTGTTCAAATTTAACTGTTGGAAATTGCTTGCACCTCCTCTAGGAACTAGAATATAGCATTAATCAGAGCAACACCACTCTGGTGGTGTTCCTTCACAAACCCACCACCAGAGCGGCATTGTATTAAATAAATACAATGTTTTTTTTTTTTTTTTTTTTTTTGGGGGGGGGGGCAAAATCTTTAGGGCCATGGTTGATTTCGTGTTCCTTTTCTTATTCCAAATAATTTTTGCATTTAAAATCTCCCCCGAAATGAACTTTCCAGAGCCAAAAAAATTATATCATTCGTGATCGCATAGACTAACCTAGTAGCGTCACTTTTGGAGGGATACAATTTTGGGGTGGTTTCGGACCCTATTCGTTGAGCGCTTTCCGATAACACCACTTTCGTTTTCGTGCAACGCTTAGTTTGGAAATTAGAGGGGGTATAAATGGAACCCCCGAGACGGGTGTGAGGATCTGACCGGAAAGACGGAAAGGATTAAGGGGTGATAGGATGAAAATGCTTAAGATCGTTAGCTGGTTAGATAATGCCAATCTTAATGATGATCGTCTATTTCGAGTATCGCATATGGGTCATCGTTTGTAGTACTTCATCACATAGGGGTTCATCACTTCAGGTTGGACAAGTCAAGGTCTAGGACAGTTAAATGCCAGGTTTTCAGTCAAATGGTGGCTGATCAATGGAATAGGCTGCCTGCTGATGTAGTTGGGAGTTCTTCATTTAATGTATTTAAAAATAGGGTGGACAAATTTCTTAGGTTGGAGAATCTTGTTTGTGAGTTCTAATTTATGATGGATCGTATGAACTTTATGTTAGTAGGTGTGCACTGTGCAGCCCCTTTAATCAGGCATGAATGAATGAGTAAAACATTGTGGATGGGGCATAGGTGCGAACGAGTGTGCTATTGCAATATCAAGTGAACGGTACCAGATTAGCTGGGGTAGATAGCTACTTCGGAACGGGAATATCGGATTGGGGCATTTCGGTGTCCTTTTCTCGTCCAATTGTATCCCTCCTTTATAAGCTCAACCCAGATGGACCTCTGTGGCTGTTGTTAAGCCTGATCACTTGATGACCTGATGAGGTAATATTAGTTTATTTATCGAGTAATAATTACAATTAGTTAGTCAGACAACAGCAAGCCAAATGGGCGAGTCAATCCAGGTTGATCAGAAATCAGTGTTTTCTAGAACCTTATCGTCCTAAAGTCGCAGGGCGTTTGGAACGGTCAGCCTGGCTCCTCAGCTCCACCACAGACACCCGTTGTGCAATGCCAGATATAGGAGATTCTCGCAGAGGAACTAAGTCTGCAGCTGCTGCGAAGTAACTACTTCCCAGCAACTCGAAGTTCACAGCCAATACTGGCTCCATCAGAAGCAAGACACAAACGACCCAAACTAAGCATTTCAAGCGAGTCCTTTTTGTGATCGACTTCCTCAAATCGAACCCACCATACCGCATAATGTTCGATGACTTGTGTGTTAAAAATAATGTATATAGTTAAAGAGGTAATGCAACGTCACGGTTCCAATGCAAACTGCAGACCGGGTGAGTGTAAAACATGTACCGATGCCTGTGGGAGCTGTAGATGCCCTTCTTTCAAACCCGCCACGGCTCGTTTCGCTTCAGAAAGGTGGTGTGGAAGCAGAACCCTGCCAAAGCTGCCGGTTTTCGGGTGAAAGGGAGAAGCCAACCCGTGAGATATTTGCACAATGATGTACAACAGGTGTACCGATTTTTTACCACATAATGTTTCGCTCTTACGCATCGCTTCATGGTGTATTAATTTATTTGATAAAGAAATGCTTGCTTATCGAAGGCTGTTTTTTATATCGCCATAAACTCAGGCATCCAGAGCTAGTGCATAATGTAGAAGCTTATCTCCTTATTGCGCCAATATTGAAGGGACAAACATTTAAGGCACTGTTTGTCCCTTCCCTGTCCAGCTTCTAACTACTCTGCATTTCGGAAGGGTGCAGGATTACAGACGAGGTAAATGGACGAAAAACATGCCTTTGCGAATGAAATTACCGTTTGGGTGGCAGTTTGTTCCCTCATTGGGACTAATCTAAATATAGGTACGAGTAAAAGCTGAGGGACAAGCACATGATGTCCTGAGCCTTAAGCTGTGGACACACTACCAATATCTGCCCTAGTCAGCTGTGACGAACGCTAAGGCGCACGCTCCCCACGTCCGCCCTAGTCCGCTGTGACGAAGGCTGAGGCACACTTTCCCTGCGTCTGCCCTAGTCCGCTGCTACGAAGGTTGAGGCGCATGCTACGCTCCCCACGTCTGCCCTAGTCCGCTGTGACGAAGGCTGAGGCACACTCTCACTGCGTCTGCCCTAGTCCGCTGCTACGAAGGTTGAGGCGCACGCTACGCTCCCCACGTCTGCCCTAGTCCGCTGTGACCCGAATCGATGCCGGAGGCCATGTCCACCCCATACGAGAACACCGACAGGCCATGTCATCGTAGCCCGAGCTGAACTCTGCAGAATGCTGGCCCACAGGCTCGAACGTAGGCTCAGCAATGCGTTCCAGAGGCACCCAGCATTTTTTGCGATGCTCTGGACTAACGGCATGACTATCGCTGGCCGCAGCTTCCCCGGCATGTCTTCTGGAAAGCTGCATTGCGCCTGCGACACGTGCTCATTTGGCAAACACTGGCTCCGCTGCTGACCCGGTGATGCGCCAATTATTATCATAGTCTGATGTATTGACAGTGGCGATGCTCCACGTGCTGATGCCACACATGTTGACGGTGGCGATGCTTCACATGGTGATGCCACACACGTTGACGGTGGCCATGCTCCACATGGCGATGCCCCACATGGTGATTCCCCACATGGTGATTCCCCACATGGTGAATCCCCACATGTTGACGGTGGTGATGCTCCACATGGTAATGCCACACATCTTCACGGTAGTGATGCTTCACATGGTGATGCTTCACATGGTGATGCTCCACATGGTGATGCTTCACATGGTGATGCTCCACATGGTGATGCTTCACATGGTGATGCTCCACATGGTGATGCTTCACATGGTGGTGCTCCACATGTTGACGGTGGTTATGCTACACATGGCGATGCCCCACATGTTGACGGTGGTGATGTTCCACATGGTAATTCCACACATGTTGACGGTGGCCATGCTCCACATGGTGATTCCTCACATGTTGACGGTGGTGATGCTACACATGGCGATGCCCTACATGTTGACGGTGGTGATGCTACACATGTCGATGCCCTACATGTTGACGGTGGTGATGCTCCACATGGTGATGCTCCACATGTTGACGGTGGTGATGCTCCACATGTTGACGGTGATGATGCTCCACATGTTGACGGTGGCGATGCTCCACATGTTGACGGTGATGATGCTACACATGTTGACGGTGGTGATGCTGCACATGGCGATGCTCCACATGTTGACGGTGGCGATGCTCCACATGTTGGCGGTGGTGATGCTCCACATGTTGACGGTGATGATGCTCCACATGTTGACGGTGGCGATGCTCCACATGTTGACGGTGATGATGCTACACATGTTGACGGTGGTGATGCTCCACATGTTGACGGTGATGATGCTCCACATGTTGACGGTGGCGATGCTCTACATGTTGACGGTGATGATGCTCCACATGTTGACGGTGGCGATGCTCCACATGTTGACGGTGGCGATGCTCCACATGTTGACGGTGGTGATGCTGCACATGGCGATGCTCCACATGTTGACGGTGATGATGCTACACATGTTGACGGTGGTGATGCTGCACATGGCGATGCTCCACATGTTGACGGTGATGATGCGCGACGGTTGAGCGGCCAACGTCTCCACTTCCGACCGCCTGTTGCAGGGGCCATTAACCGTGTTCAGGGAGCCATTAGCGGCCGAGCCAACTGCTGAAGGAAAGCTTCCGTGCTGTTGACGGCTATTGTGATGACAATGATGACAGCAGTCCCGAGTGTGACGAGTCACGCGTGCTCAGTGTGCCAGCATACTCAGCTTAACGTCAGCAGTCACAGCCACCGTTACAGACCACTTCAGTCTGAGATGGTGGGGCACCATCGCAGATCACTCCAGGCTGGTGCACGGGGGTACCATCAGGGGACACTCCAATCTGAGAAATTAGGACACCATTACATACCACTCCAGTCTGGTGCACGGGAACACCATCAGAGACCACTCCAATCTGAGAAATTGATACACCATTGCACACCACTCCAGTCTGATGCATTCGGTCATAGTCAGAGACCACTTCAGTCTTGTGCACTTGGACACAATCAGCGGCCAATCCGGTCTGGTGCATTTGGGCACAATCAGGGGCCACTCCAGTCTGGTGCACTTGGACATAATCAGAGGCCACTCCAGTCTGGTGCACTTGGACTCAATCAGAGGCCACTCCAGTCTGGTGCACTTGGACTCAATCAGAGGCCACTCCAGTCTGGTGCACTTGGACACAATCAGAAGCCACTCCAGTCTGGTGCACTTGGACACAATCAGGGGCCACTCCAGTCTAGTGCACTTGGATACAATCAGGGGCCACTCCAGTCTGGTGCACTTGGACACAATCAGGGGCCACTCCAGTCTAGTGCATTTGGACATAATCAGAAGCCACTCCAGTCTGGTGCACGAGGACACCATTAGAGGCCACTCAGTCTGGTGCACGAGGACACCATTAGAGGCTACTCCAGTTTAGTGCATGAGGACACCATTAGAGGCTACTCCAGTCTGGTGCACGAGGACACAATCAGAGACCACTCCAGTCTGGTGCACGAGGACACCATTAGAGGCCACTATAGGCGTTGCCCACTCAGAAATGTTTTCTGACTTCGTGAAGTTAGAAAAGAAATATATAATAATACAAAAATGGTTAGCCAGTATGTATATTTTAATGGACAAGATTCGGCAGGCATGATACGAATTATGGTTTGGTAATAGTAACATGACTGGTCAGGCATTTGGCCGATAATGCCGGTTTGTTACAATTTCTCACTTACTTGGATGATACTTGGTGCCATTCATGCCCGGTGAATGGTTGCGCATTATGGGGTAAGCCAAGAATATTTCCAGTTGTTCGTGGCATCAACTGATGATGGCCACGACTGTGGCGACGCCCGCGGAAGTGAGCTGGTGAGGTGTGACGTAACCGGCCGCTGGGAGCCCTCGTTGGCGGATGATATCACGGCCGCTGGGAGCCCTCATTGGCGGATGATATCACGGCCGCTGGGAGCCCTCATTGGCGGATGATATCACGGCCGCTGGGAGCCCTCATTGGCGGATGATATCACGGCCGCTGGGAGCCCTCATTGGCGGATGATATCACGGCCGCTGGGAGCCCGCATTGGCGGATGATATCACGGCCGCTGGGAGCCCTCATTGGCGGATGATATCACGGCCGCTGGGAGCCCTCATTGGCGGATGATATCACGGCCGCTGGGAGCCCTCATTGGCGGATGATATCACGGCCGCTGGGAGCCCTCATTGGCGGATGATATCACGGCCGCTGGCGTCCTGGATGACAGCATTGTTCCGGTTGATAACTGCAAGTGAGCTGGTGAGGTGTGACGTAACCGGCCGCTGGGAGCCCTCATTGGCGGATGATATCACGGCCGCTGGGAGCCCTCATTGGCGGATGATATCACGGCCGCTGGGAGCCCTCATTGGCGGATGATATCACGGCCGCTGGGAGCCCTCATTGGCGGATGATATCACGGCCGCTGGGAGCCCTCATTGGCGGATGATATCACGGCCGCTGGGAGCCCTCATTGGCGGATGATATCACGGCCGCTGGCGTCCTGGATGACAGCATTGTTCCGGTTGATAACTGCAAGTGAGCTGGTGAGGTGTGACGTAACCGGCCGCTGGGAGCCCTCATTGGTGGATGATATCACGACTACTGGCGTCCTGGATGACAGCATTGTTCCGGCTGATAACTGCAAGGCGTTTGTGTGGCAAACGGGGGGATTTTCTTTCCGGAAGCCGGACGTGTACGGGAAGAATGCATAACTACTGGTGCAGCATGCCGGAAACGTGGTGCTCGTTCGAGTGTCTGCCAATCGCGAATTGTCTCCTTTTTCTATCGCGAGGAATCAGCAAAGTGTGGCAGGAATCTCCCAGAGATGTGGAAGAACATCTCCCAGAGTCGGTGGATAAAAGTGCGGTGAATCCACCCCGCACAGATGGATAGCTTGGGTTGTAAGACAAGCTGTTCACAGACCGGATAGTGAATGCCCAAATCAGTTTGAGCTGAAGATGTTCAATGCTCGTGGGCGTTAACATTACTAGTTTCGCACGAAATGAAGAGAGAACAATTGCTCCACACCAACTGAAAGAATGTGTAATCACCATAGCTTCATGCCATGATTAGCAAGGTGGGTCCGCTTCTCTGTACACCCCCCTCCCCCGCGGTCGATATGTAACCCGCCTGGAAATGTCTGGCACGCTAAACGTTGGTCACAAATTGTTAGTTGAATTGGAATTTAGCTAGCGTCGAATCAACGAATTTTCGATTGAGGGAATGGTGCTTTCAAAAAGGGGCCTTGGGGACAAGAGGAGATCGTGAAGTCATTCATGAACAAAGTCACTTTCGTAGCAAAGCTGCCGATATATATGTGCTAGCGAATAGTAGCTCCTTGCTAGCGAAATGTGTCCTTGCACGAGCTGTTTTTCTATTGTGTCCAAAACACTGAAAGCAGTTCAATGTCACGGCATGCGTTCAGCTGCAATGCAATCTTAATTATATATTACAACATTTTTTGTGTTTGTTCAGAAGGTACCTACTAATGATACGAACAAATGTGGAATATGTGTATATTAGCGATTGATCACAACGAAACAAAAATAGTTACAGGGCTTGGCAGCCTCAGATCTGGTGATTAGTTCGAGGTTAGAAGATGGATGTGGGAGGATTTTAACATGTACTTCTCCTAAAAATAAAGCCTTGAGAACACTGGGACATATGTGTTGCAGCACAGTGTCGTCTATATGTATTCCACATTTTAAGATGATTATTATCAGGTATTTTTCAGACGACCTAAAAGGTAGCTCAGATTTGCGTACTGCGGGCGCGCGAAGCTCCGGCGACCGGCGGCACCTAAACCTTTTTGTCGTCCAACTCGACTTGGAACTGGACGGTAGGAAAGAGGAGGAAAATATACACCGAAGTCACTGTTGAAGCTTAGGGATGAGAGATATGCGATAGTGTTTACTGATTGACCTATCTCATCCAGAACACAAGTGAATAAGAACACACAAGAGCACATGGGGGAGGCATATTGGCCTCTCCCCACACACACTGCGTGGGGTCTTGCCACGCCGCCCGTGATAACGGCGACCTCCTGATGAGCTCATGTTCTCCTCTCCAGCTTTGTTCAGACAATTTCCAAGCGAATAAATCGGACCAGCCACATATTTCGTACCTGTATAGTGACGATTTTCCCATCTTTCGGCGCGAAAAAAGTTCATTGGTCACCTCAGATCGCGACACGATGACGTCATAAGTATCTATTAGTCGATTCATTGGCCTGGATGCCCTTGCCTACATTTATGGTGCTTCTTTGGATTTAAAATGTTCAAGGAACATACTTCTGCAGTTTTACAGCACCTCATCACTAGCATGAAGCTGTTGGAACGCTTTATCTATGGTGTATAGTTGAAGGGTATTGGCTTAATTTATCGAGAAAATCACAGCGAAGGATCATTCGCTCGTGAGACGCCAGTGATCCGGGAGATAATTCATCACTTTCAAGCACGATAATTCCTGTCAATGATTCGTGAATTAGGGCAGAGACTAAATAATGATCAGTGATCCGGGGGAGTTCAGTAACCCCGGAGAGGTGAGTGGCCCGGGAACAGTCAGTGCACCGTAGAGGCCAGTGACCTGTTAGGAGCTAATGACCCCGAGAGTTCACTGACCTATGTCGAGGTCGGTGACCTCGAGACAGGCCAGTGACCGGTGGCCCGGGAGGCATCGGTGACCAGTCACGGATCAGTTGGAGGCGTGGCAGCCGACTGGCACCACTCCAGCCGAGCGGTGGCGTTGTTTTTGGACGGCCGACGGCCGAGGGCGGAGGGCGGGCAGCTGAATGCACCCTGATGGCTGTCACCGCCGTTCTCACTTGCCGCGGACAGTCTGACTCGACACACGTAGACAGCGATGGCCGCTTGCCTTGTGATTTGACGGACCGGACAGGGTGTCGGGCTCGCTATGTGCCGGCAATGCCAACACGGTGCCAGTGCCAGTGCCGGTACCATGCCAGTGCCGTGCCAACACGGTACCAGTGCCGTGCCAATGCTGTGCCAGTCCCGTGTCAGTGCCGTGCCAACACGGTGCCAGTACCGTGCAAATATGGTGCCAATGCCGTGCCAATACGGTGCCAGTGCCGTGCCAATACGGTGACAGATGGATCTCAAAGTGGTTGCGCTTGCATGCCGTCCATAAATATAACTCGGGAGTAGGGAACCTTTTTCCGGACACAGTATCAAAATCAACCTTTTGTGACATGCAATCTTCTGTTCAAGCAATCAGATAGCAACCTGCTGCCTTAAAATTAACCCTCGCCGGCCTAGCTGTCAAATCTACCTTCACTTTTCCGATGGAGTTCTTGAAACTATCTTCCCTCCCCATTAACGCAAGATCCACGTATGTTAGTATAACATGCAAAACACCGTTGGAGAACTCCGATCCTGGAGAGCCTGAAGCACACCTTGCATTTGCATTTTAATCGATAATGTTGTCACTAAGGGTTATATCAAAAGAACAATAAAAATGTTAATATTCGTACCTCAAGGTATTTTCCTGGAAATGTTTGGAAAATGACAGAGTCAGTCTATTTTCGGCATGGCCTTCAAAGAATCAACATAGATGAATGTATTTATGTTCATCAAAGGATCAAAGGAACAAAACATTCCTTCCTTTGATCAAAGGATCAAAGGAAGGAAGGAACAAAACAAAGGATCAAGACAGAGTACGTCTGTTCGGGTCAGAATCAGACTTGAAACGTAGCTTCCGAACTATATATGTTAGAGACACAGAAAAACTATCACCGACAAACAAATATTGCATATAGCTTATATTACAGCTCATGTCGTCATTTTTGGCCATGCTGAGGTTCTCAAAAGTCATAATATGCAAACCCAATGGCATGGCCTTTATCTTGGGGAATGACCTGTACAGCATGAATGTGCATGTCTCGAGTCGGGTCAGGTCATGCCGTATGGTCTGGTGAACGAAGTTCAAGGTTGACATATCCTCGGCTCATCACTTCTGAAACGTACAAATTTTGTTCAGAGAATAACTGATGTGATACTTAAAAAAATCAAACTGTCTAGCTTCCGACCTAGTGACCTGACCATACGTCACGCTGGGACAATGTAAAAATTGATAACCTGATCAATTCATCCTTCGCCTAGGTGTACACCTTCTCCCGAGTGCACACTCCTTGGAAAATAGTTCCATGGAAAGGTCAGATCAGGTCAAATCAGGCCAGATCATATGAGGTCAGGTCATCGCAGGTCATGGTTGGTCATCCAATGTCATGGCGCACGACTTAGGCGGTGTGGAAGCGGAGTTCAGATATGGCTTCACGAGGAACAGCAACATTCTGTATAAGATAACATTGTGTAGAGTATACATGATACTTCACCTGACCTGATGTCATTGAACGTTTGCACATATTTCAAACCAGAATGTCTATTGCATGCTCTTGATCATCATCGGTCATTATCATTATCTTATCTTGACAAATTATCCCCAAATTCAATTTCCCACCCACTGATAAAATGCGGAAATTGATCTGACCTCAGTTCTTGACCGTCTTGCTTCAGGACTTGATCGTAATAGACATTTTGAGATACCAAGTTGTTGGTCTTGATGAAAGAACAGCATTATTTGAGTTTGGTGTTGGTATGTTGGAAGTGCTCTGAAGGGCGGCATTTTGAAGATTTTGCAACATTGCTCATCATTCTGTCCCAGGTCAAAGCCCTTTTAATGATCATCACCTGAAATTTTTGCGATATGTGTAGAAGAGATATATAAGAAGGTAAAAACGTTCGTATGTAAATACCGCAATCATTACCAGGATACCGGTAGGTATGGTTCAAGTAGATAACAAATTGATTATGAACGCTACACGCAGCAGTTCACGTTTATGGTACAAGGTTTAACAAACTGAGCAGTATCCTGAGGTCTCCAAAAGGGCAATCATGCATTTCGCAGAGAGGGAGTGCCTAGTTGAAGTTGCTGGTAGAAGCTTTAACAAGCTAGGTAAAGTTTAACAGTGCACTTTAGTAAACTAGTAGTAAACCCTGTCTGCGAAATGTACGCCTCTGAGCCTATGGAGAGCCCAGGTCGCTGCGCTGTGACACCCTTGCCGCAAATTCGGCTCAGGCCGCCGTTTCGAAGTATAAAGCGGTAAGCTGCACCGCCGGACAGGCGGATATTGCGGCGCAGTCTGCACTCAGGTGGTTTCCCCGAGTCAGTCCAATAGCCATGGCGGGAGGCTTGTGGCTTATCCATGCATCTTTGAGAAGCGAGGAAAAGCACATGTAAGCTGAATGTCAGACATGAATGTACAGCATCTCAGATTGTAGACGCATAGTTTCGATACACTGAGCCAAGGGTGCAGGAACTGCTTCAGAAAGTGTGTATGTGGGGGAGGGGGAGTCATGTTGATGTCGATCCTTTCCATGCAACGCCCATAGGATCAATGTTGGGCTCGTCGAAAGTTGGGGACGGAGGTTGTTGACCTCTCTGCCCCCGCCTCTGGTTCCACATCCATATACGGCGAGGACAAAGTACCGTTGCCTGTTGCCGGTCATGCCTGCCATGCCTAGTTGCCGGACTGCGGTCCCGCTTGACTCAGCGTGCCGTTGCTCTTGGCCCAGTGTCGCACTGCTGGACCAGGTTCAGTGAGGTTCACTGGAGTGTGTCGCCCTGCCCTGGCTGACGGCATGGTCTGTTTCAGATTGCCTGCAGGCGTGTGTTCTGTGTCATCGCCTCAGACCACAGCCGGACCAGCGTCAGTCACAGCTGGTGTCGCCAGGTGATGTGTCATCTGTGAAGGACTCTGGAGCTGAGGACACCGGCAGCATGAGCACCGACAGCATGAGCACCGGCAATATGAACACCGGCGGCATGAGCGTCGGCAACATGAGCGTCGGCAACATGAGCTTCGGCAACGTGAGCGCCCTCGGGTCCCGCAACGAATTGACCAGGTCAGTTTGTACGAGCACTAGAGAGCGCGTCAGCATGCATGTAATATGCAAGACGTGATTATGGCTCGATAAATAGCATGCTGGAGATTGATGGCCGAGGCGAAGTGGTAATTGATGATGGCCCAGGCGGGATGGTAATTGATGATGGCCTCGGTGGGATGGTAATTGATGATGGCCCCGGCGGGATGGTAATTGATGATGGCCCCGGTGGGATGGTAATTGATGATGGCCCAGGCGGGATGGTAATTGATGATGGCCGGTGGGATGGTAATTGATGATGGCCCGGTGGGATGGTAATTGATGATGGCCCCGGTGGGATGGTAATTGATGATGGCCCAGGCGGGATGGTAATTGATGATGGCCCAGGCGGGATGGTAATTGATGATGGCCCCGGTGGGATGGTAATTGATGATGGCCCCGGTGGGATGGTAATTGATGATGGCCCCGGTGGGATGGTAATTGATGATGGCCCAGGCGGGATGGTAATTGATGATGGCCCAGGCGGGATGGTAATTGATGATGGCCCCGACGGGATGGTAATTGATGATGGCCCCGGTGGGATGGTAATTGATGATGGCCCGGTGGGATGGTAATTGATGATGGCCCAGGTGGGATGGTAATTGATGATGGCCCAGGCGGGATGGTAATTGATGATGGCCCCGGCGGGATGGTAATTGATGATGGCCCCGGTGGGATGGTAATTGATGATGGCCCCGGTGGGATGGTAATTGATGATGGCCCCGGTGGGATGGTAATTGATGATGGCCCCGGTGGGATGGTAATTGATAGGAGGGCTTTGTCTGTTTACAGTGCGCATACCCCGCACGTCTCGTTTGATGCCATAATATGACAGCCGGAAGCCGAATAAGCTGTCAAGCACACTGACAGCAAGAGATGTGAAGAAAACATAACATGTGGTGTCTCACAAATGGATGGTATTTCCCGAACGTATCAACGCCACTGCCACGTCACTGCGATTTTATTCTGCACGCAATCCGAAACGCAGGAAGGATTTGTTCTTGAGAGGCCGGAGGAAACA
Organism: Ashinkailepas kermadecensis; assembly: GCA_034440615.1. Lineage (NCBI taxonomy): Eukaryota > Metazoa > Arthropoda > Thecostraca > Neolepadidae > Ashinkailepas > Ashinkailepas kermadecensis. Next base: position 61,298 of record JAOTOM010003464.1, read on the forward strand.
TGGGATAAAAATGTGACTCAAGGGGCAATTTTATCAGCAATATAATTAAAATGGAGGAACCTTTAAGATGCACTGAGATCATAGCCCTAGTGGGAACGGAAAATAAGCAACCAGAGTGCATGGGAAAAGTTATCTTGTTTCCCCAATAATAATGGAGAGTGTTATTAGGTTTGCACCGACGGGACACTTGCAATTACGTCAGGTAAATCGCATCGCCAACATTGTGATCCGTGCACTTTTGACGACGTAACAAGCATGGCAGGTCCCATGATCTTGTCACACAGTGGACGGGACCAGATCATATGACGTGGGCAGGGACCCATGATCGTGCGTGTCACGCAGTGGACTGGACATGATCATATAAAGTGCAGCTGGGTGTGGACCCATGATCGTGTAACACAGTGGACATGATCTTATCAAATGATGTGGCAGGGACCCATGATCGTGTAACACAGTGGGCGTGACCTGATCATATGACGTACAGCGTAGCAGGGACCCATGACCTTGTCTCACGAAGGACGGTACCTGACTACATGACGTGGCAGGGACCCATGATTGTGTAATACAGCGGACGAGACCCATGATTGTATAACACAGTAGACTGGACCTAATCTTATTTAGTGTAGCGGAGAGGGCAGGAAATTGTGCTTACTAAGACTTAGGAAATTATTCGATATAGGAGCATTACATCATTGTAGAATGGATCTTGGCTACGCTTTCTGAACATGAAATTGACAAGATCAAAGGTAGCGCCATTTGAGTTGCTGGGGAGAGTGATGTATAGACATCGGGCCCTGTTATTATCAGTGTTTTGTGTTGTCGTATCATCCTTTGACCTGACTTAATTTGACCATTGTTTAGTACTCGCATCATGAAATAGATTGGCAATCGTGGATTTGGACTCCATGAACACCAAGATATATGCAGCAAGAGAAGGTGAATGCACACTGCCAAACGAATTTCAGTCAGCTGCTGATATGAGCCCTCATTTTGAATCCCTGGCTTATGCCATTGCGTGTTACTGTACAGTCAATCTTGTCACCTCATGTTTCATCTCGGGCGCAATTATATGTGAAGGCAACCAAATGGCACTTGGCAACAATTTCTATATAATAAATCTGCAGGAGCGTAACCGGCCCCTCCCTCCACTGCGCACCCTAAATTTGACCATTGTGTTTGAAAACAGTGCAGCAGCTTGGATTGTTTCATCAATGATCCGAGTCCATACCACCAACCTACGATCGGCGGTAGTTACCTTTCCCTTGCTTTGTTCGATTGTGACCGACCTACTACCGCACATTAAGTCAAAATAGCATAACCTCTTAATCTACGCAGCTAAGCTTCCTCAGGAGTGAATACCAGTGGTTTTCTCATTTACGATTAGTATAGAGCGACGTCATAAGGACAAACATCAGTTTACATTTCGCTGTTCCCGTCCGAGATGGAGACAGATAATTTGTTGAGAACCATTCAGAACAAGCAGATTAGTATTCGTTTGTCGTCGGTGCCGTACGTCGTCATTGGACGGGAGAAGAAGCGGGTATTAAACACACTGCTGCTACAGACATCAATACAACGCGACAGCACTGCTACAGGCCTTGCTGCTCCCAGCACTGCTGCTGCACCACAATGCCTCTCCTGAGACTACTTCTGTGCAACACAATAGCAAATAGCCACATGATGTACAGCTCCGGCCATCACTGCTATGCTCAAATAGAGCTACACGACATTATTGCTGCACGGCATTACTGCGCCTAAGCTACATTAATGTGACATTGTCCTCAAATTGTGCACTGCTCCGGACATCCTTGCTGTGCAACGTCACTGCCACGCGGTATTGCTGTTATACACCAAATGTGGTGTCGCTGATAGATGCTTCACCTCAGACTTTGGGAATGGCGAGTGCACAATGATGTTCTATGTAAAATATATAGTGCACGTTATAGGCCTAATGTTGAATTCGCTCCGAGTATGGTCGAGTACCATACCATCCCCCTCGGGGTTTGCACCCATGGACAACACTAACCATAATGTTTACATAACAATACTGCAAGAAGCGTGGGGCCCATTGAGTCCATCCATCGCATCCCCTCTTTATCCAAATCGATGCTCTACGCTCCGATTTTCCTAAAACTTCGGAACATCCACACATTTTCATTCCTGGGTTCGTCTCCGATTTTCTGAGATCTTGCACTATGAAACACGAGGTGCATAAGAACAAAGCCACTGTCGCCGCATACTACCTTTACATGCAAGATCGTTAGGTTAGGTATTGGCGCCTTTTACTGATATTTCCAGAACCGAACCAGAATGCACCGACCACTAGACTAGCGGGGTCCGCCCTCCACTTACTATCGTTACAACTCCGCGACTCGTCCAGGACACAGACGCTGAGCTCAGGGTCGATAAGGGGCCGCCTGCAGCTGGGGCCGACCACCCGACAATCTCCTGAACAGGATGCAGCCACGGATATGGCGGAAGGGGGGGGGGGGGGGGGGGGGGAGGTTCGGGCGCCACAAGCACAGAGTTGTCCCGCTGAGCTCACCAAACCGCCCAACACAATGTACATCTGCGCGGCTGGGTGTCTCCGACACAATACAGAACTGGACGTGACCTGACCTCGGGTCACCACAGAGGCTGGACAGGATGGTGGTGTAGACCAGCCGGGGGCAAAACTGGACGTGACCTGACATCAGATCACCACAGAGGCTGGACATAATGGTGGTGTAGACCAGCCACGGGGCAGAACCGGCCAATGACCTGACCTCGGGTCACGACAAAGGCTGGACGGGATGGTGGTGTCGCACGAAGGCACACTCTCATCCATCCCGCTGCTCATTTTCTGCGACATTAAGGTGGATCAAAATGAGGACGCTATGCTTGAATTTGGTAACGTGTTACTATCAACTCTACCACCACCACGCACTGCATATCAAACCATTCAATTCAACTGCATTTAATTATCTGCAATAGGCATAACGTTTCCAACGTGCTAGACACCAACAACATGACAGAAACCAAATACAAGTACGTATGCGGAGGTGGAACTTCTACAAACGTGTTTGGGGGGGGGGGGCAACAGGTTTCAAACTGGATTTCATGAATGACATCCCGTAGGCTAGGGATGAAAACCACTGGGAGCTGGACCCACGACACCCAACTTCCCAACCTTTACCACGATCCATAAATGCACATGCGACATAATCAACTCGGCATTTTCCCGGGTCCTCACATATCAGTGCGCAGCATATATAGGAGAGTATGCTTACGATCATTGTGTTGAACACGAATTGTTAGGTGGCGCAGTTGATGGATAGACCGGGATATTTTCTCTCGGGATTCAATATTGTATCCGGTCATTGCCTGCTGCGCGTATTATTGGAAGAACTGCCCACTGCGCGTATTATGGGGCGGCGTGTTATTGCCGCCCCGGTAGCTCAGTTGGCTAGAGCGCTGCCCTGCGCTGGTCTCCCCTGTCCTGGCAACACAGGGTTCGAGTCGCTTCACGTGTTCGCATTTAACCCCGGCTGGGAGGGTCAGTTGGCAGCTGGCCCGTAAGGCTGGGGACGAGCTACCGGGCGGCCGTGTCGGTGCACTGACGGCACGTTAAGCTTTCGGTCAAAATTCTGCCGTTGAACTGAAATTCATGAATCGTGTGGTGGGGCTAGGGTTCACGCAACAAGCTTTGCTTAGCAATTGGACCCTGGTTCATAAAGCCACCCCAGCAAGAACTCGGATTAAATTTATTTAAAAAAAGATAAAAATAGAACAGAACCGAAAAGTAAACAATCTCAAGTGACTTTATCTCCCTTGTACATGATTGAGCGGAAGGTTAAGCGAATAGCCCAATTCACTATTCACTGTAGAGATAGTAAAACATGTCTGGCTTAATCCTGCTTCACTTCACGTTTCGCTGCACCGCTACATTAACTTGCTAGGTTATGGAGCACACTTGTGCTTCCTGTAGCAGGCTTACCATGACTAAGGTTCATGCATGCTAAAAGTACTAATGAATGCATACATTGCATTCGTAATTAGAGGGTAAGAGCCACCGTGAGTCTGCAGTTTACTGCCGTTTAAGCCACATAGCTCCAATGTATAGTTCCAGTATACCATGAGTTTGACGCCTGTTTTGATCTAAAGACTGATGAGAATTGCTGCGCAATTCTGAGCAGAAACTACGAGCGAGGGCGAAGTGTCTACTACCGTGCATATGATGCAGAATGATATCGAGCCCGGCCCTGCCCGATTCGATCCGACCCGACCAGACTCGACCCGACCCGACCCGACCCGACCCGACCCGACCCGACCCGACCCGACCCGACCCGACCCGACCCGACCCGATCCGACCAGGTCTGACATGACCCGACTCGATTCGACCCGACCCGGCCCGACCAGGCCCGATCAAGCCCGACCCGACCCGACCCGACCCGACCCGACCCGACCCGACCCGACCCGACCCGACCCGACCCGACCCGACCCGACCAGACCCGACCCAACCCGACCCGACCAGACCCGACCCAACCCGACCCGACCCGACCCGACCCTACCCGATCCGACCAGAACCAGCACGGCTCGACCATCACGCTTTCAAGCCGTGATAGCATTTTGTTGCAGCGCTTCGCGTCCTAATATATTCACTTGGGGTCGGACATGCTCTTTTAAGTTTGATGAACACCCATTGTTATCTATTATTATCTTTGAGTGCACGTAATCAGGGTTCAAAGAAAGAAGTTGGCAGCGGAATTTCCACTCACAGGCAATTCTCAACCCAGGTCCACGGCGCAATGCAGATTTCCAAGCTTTAATTTTGTTAGTCAGAGCCAGATTTGCTCTTTTCATTTGGAAACTTTCATCACAATATGTGTTCTTAAAAAACTCTCTTGAGCTGTTCCAATCCGTATTCAAAGGAAAGGTCCAGACTCCCGTGCTCGAAGGGGAATGTCTCGCAGGATCTCGCAGGATCTCGGGCGGGAACGTCTCGCAGGGTCTCGCAGGGTCTCAGGCGGGAATGTTTCGCAGGATCTCGTAGGGTCTCGGGTGGGAATGTCTCGCACCACAGCCGACATTTCCCATCCATCCCCAGTGACAAATCTGTAAATTCTTGCACATTTATCCCAAGATCTCAAGTTCAGGGTCAACGAGAAAACACACTCCAAAATCTGATTTTGGTAGTGTAATTTGTGAATGCATCGCTTCCGATATCGACTTAGCTCTGCACACATGCTTCAAGGCCCTTGTCTGTTTAAACATGTCAAGGCAATACTCAATGCGTCTATGACCAGGGTAGAAAATACTATGGCTTTACTGAATGGACTCTCGAGACAACCCAAGTGGACGGATAATCCGCTCTTGCTCGCTGCCACTGGACCGACCTGCCGACCCGCGCCACCAGGGAGCCCTGTGGAGACCGGTCACTGGCTCATCAGGCCATAAAGAGCCACCAGGGAGCCCTGTGGAGACCGGTCACTGGCTCATCAGGCCACAAAGCGCCACCAGGAAGCCGTGTGGAGACCGGTCACTGGCTCATCAGGCCACAAAGCGCCACCAGGGAGCCGTGTGGAGACCGGTCACTGGCTCATCAGGCCGCAAAGAGCAAGAAAGCTTTTGTGTCCACTCGTTCTGTTCGCAACTCAAATTCCAGAACGGCCCGGTATTTCCCTGCCCGCGGCTGACATAGACTGATATTCAACTACAGCCGCGTCTTTGGCGGTCACCCTCTCTCGTCCGCCGCCCCTATAGGAGTCGTACGTCATTGGCGGTCGCCCTCTCTCGTCCGCCGCCCCTATGGGAGTCGTACGTCATTGGCGGTCACCCTCTCTCGTCCGCCGCCCCTATAGGAGTCGTACGTCATTGGCGGTCGCCCTCTCTCGTCCGCCGCCCCTATGGGAGTCGTACGTCATTGGCGGTCGTCCTCTCTCGTCCGCCGCCCCTATAGGAGTCGTACGCTGGTGGGAGCTACTGCTGTACCAATACTTTAATCCGCTGGGTTTTGCAGAGAGGGAGTAATTCACCTCCACCTCCATCCACTCTTTGGAAGAGCAGCCCTATTTGAGTGCCCATGGACACTCAATCAGTGGGCCAGCGCCGTTTGCCGGTGACCCGTTAATTGCATGGATCCTTTTACACCATCGGAGAACTGTGGTTTAGGATCTGGATGACTTTCATAAGCGCATGCAGATTCAAAATCACGGAGAACATTCCAAGAAGCTCTTTCCATTTGTCTTGAAATGAAAGTGAAAAAAAAAACATTTCACCAGTCAGTAAGTGATGAAGTGCATTCTTGAAGCGACGGAGTGCGAACGTGGTAGATAGCTCGAGCTGTCCCCGCTCAAGGTTTGTATGTTCAACGAGCGCAGGAGTAGATTCATCAGAGGTACTAACCGCCGGCTTCTGCCCATCTACTTGTTCACGCAACAGTTAGCATCCATCTACCGTTTATGCTGATAATTGTATTTCAGGGATGTATGTGTGATTTTGTTCCCGGTGACGATATAGCACACTACTAACACTACTCAGCGTCTTGAGACAGGTGCTGGGATTCGTGTACCTACAATATGCAATATATAAATTAATCATGCCATAATTACCTGACACATTACCGGATACGATATTACCTGATGAAATATTACATGATACGACATTGCCCGACAAAGAATTATCGGATTCGACATTACCCGATGGGACATTCCCTGATGCGACATTACCCCACAAGACATTACCTGGTAAAACATTACCTGATACGACATTACCTGATACGACGTTTCCTGACACGTTATTACTTGACACGACATTTTGCCGATTCTTTCAGCTTTTGGCAATGAATAGAAATCGCATGCCTGGTGCACTTCTCGATAAGTGAAGTCGATAATAACTCGATAAGTGAAGTTATTTATCATTCTATCATTCTACCAACATTATTTATCCGTGATATTAAGAAAGAGGGTGCCTATCTGTCATGAACACTAATTCATTTTTAACGATGGACTTCATGCATTGCAAAGAAAGAATAGCGATGCCGCACAGCACCTCGATAGTCCGTGATAATACGGCTGACGAATGCCGACGCACTCACTGCCTTGCGATATTGTGTGACGAACTGGTGTGATGGTGTGCTGTGACGTCGCCGTCACATTGGTGTGATGAGATGTTGTGACGCCTCTGTCACACTGGTGTAATGGTGTGCTATGGTGTCGCCGTCACACCGATGCCATGATATGTTGTGACGCCTCTGTCACACTGATGTGACGGTGTGCTGTGGCGTCGCCGTCACACCGGTGTGATGGTGTGCTATGGTGTCGTCGTCTCACTGGTGCCATGATATGTCGTGACGTCACTGTCACACTGATGTGACGGTGTGTTGTGACGTCACTGTCACACTGGTGTGACGATGTGCTGTGACGTCGGCAGGTTCTCGCCGTCGCTGATGACGCTGACCGCCGTTCTCATCACCATCTACATGATAGTGGGACTGTTTGGCAACGCCATCACAGTCGCGGCGTTGCTGCGCTGTCCGCGCGTGCGCAATGTCACCGCCGCCTTCATCTGCAGGTCAGGGCGGGTCAGGTCATGTCGGGTCAGGTGAGGTCGGAGCTGGTGGCGTACGTCTGGTTAGGTGGGGCCAGGTTGTACGATGTATGTCAGGTCACGGTGGGTCATGTGATGTCCGGTCAGGTGGGGACATGTCACGTGAGATCACCAGGTCAAACAAGTTAGGTCACCACGTGATGAGGTAAATAGGGTGATGCTAGGCGGAGTACATTTCTGCTACTGGCACATTTATGCTGGTGGGTGGCACATACATTCATATTAATTAGAATCCCAATTCGATCCAACAGTTGCCGGCTTGAACAAGTCCACTATAGTTTTACGTGATTTTAAATCAAACATCAATGATATCGGTGGTTATGGTTATCAGCGGCACATGGAGTTAAATTAAATGCATGGGCTTCATTGATATATGACATATGTATCTGTTGCCAATGTGTACCAAACTTGTGGATAATCATACCGCACCTCATTCGCAACACAGATAGTCACGCCCACAGTATGCGCAGCATCCGCTTCTTTCACGCATCCTCATCAATCCGTTCGACCCGCTCACTAGTTGTTCGCTCCTACTGTCCGTGTTCGTCCATTACCTCTAGTCCGTTTCCGTCCATCTCTCGTACCCGCTCACTAGTCCGTAGTTCCCTTCCATCTATCGTACCCGCTCACTAGTCCGTAGTTCCCGCAGTATCCGTAGTTGGTCATGTGGCGCATACAATACACATGCAGCTACTCAAGCAAGAGCCACTCGCACGTAGTCGGATTTCCAGCCATTGTTGCGTACCCGGGAACAGCCTCGCATATGCTACAGCTCACAACACAGCCAACCTCTGTTACGTCAGTGAGCTCCCCAATATCGCACTCAGGCCACTTCACATCCATTCATATAGGAATCAACGCACTGAAACTACTTCACACCCATTCATATAGAATATCGCACTCAGACCACTTCACATCCATTCATATAGCAATATCGCTCTCAGATCACCTTACAGCCATCTATATACCTTCCTCAGCCTCACAGTCATCTATATGCCTGCCTCAGCCTCACAGCCATCTATATACCTTCCTCAGCCTCACGGCCATCTATATACCTGCCTCAGCCTCACAGCCATCTATATACCTGCCTCAGCCTCACAGCCATCTATATACCTTCCTCAGCCTCACAGCCATCTATATACCTGCCTCAGCCTCACAGCCATCTATATACCTGCCTCAGCCTCACAGCCATCTATATACCTGCCTCAGCCTCACAGCCATCTATATACCTTCCTCAGCCTCACAGCCATCTATATACCTGCCTCAGCCTCACAGGCATCTATATACCCGCCTCAGCCTCACAGCCATCTATATACCTTCCTCAGCCTCACAGCCATCTATAAACCTGCCTCAGCCTCACAGCCATCTATATACCTTCCTCAGCCTCACAGCCATCTATATACCTGCCTCAGCCTCACAGGCATCTATATACCCGCCTCAGCCTCACAGCCATCTATATAGCAATCAACGTACACGCCGAACCGGAATGGGACGACGCGTAGTCACCACTCGAACGCATCAGACCAATTAACGTGGGACGACACACAACCAGCCGAAGACAAGAAGAGAACGATGGTGCACACAGCGTATGGCCACACATCGGGTACACGTGCAGGTCACTCACCCACGAACGATGGTGCACACGGCATATGGCCACACATCGGGCGCACGTGCAGGTCACTCACACACGAACGATGGTGCACACGGCATATGGCCACACATCAGGCGCACATGCAGGTCACTCATCCATGAACGATGAGCTGAGGAGAATACCCATTGCTCAGCATTCAACAGCGAAAAATGTGTGAGCGATTCCTCACAGCTAAACACTTACTCACATACTACGTCGAACACTGGGACACAAGTAAACAAACAGTAGTGCCGTGCAAGTGCACACCGCATGCCAGTCAGTATTGCGTCTCTATCAAATTGCCAACGGTCCGCACGTCTCGTCTGGGTTCTTACATCGAATACGAGTGCTATGTTGTGCATAAATGTGCTTGAATTATGTTGTGACGTAGGACCGCGTACGTTCACCGCTCTTTTCACCACCTCAGCTCGTACCACCAGATTGGTGGCAACTAGTTCATACCGTTAATAAATGAAGAATATATGTTTGGGTGCTCATAAATGTCTTCATAGAAACCTATGAAGCTGTTTGAAGAACATTGATTCGGGTTCAACGGGCTGAAAAGGAAAATAAAAAATATGTAGACAGCTCCAACAACATTTCGATACATCCTTTGACCTGGTCCATAACCCGAGAAATGCGCTTCGTCATCACGTACACGGTAGCTTCAGTTGAGTAGGCAGATACGTGAAACATGCTGGTTAACCGTAAGGAGACGATTGCTGGTAAAATATGATGCAACCTGTTGCTAAGCAATGCGTTCGGTGACCTTCATGATTGCGGGTAAATATTCAGTGGACACCCGCCGGGTGTGTAACGAACTTAGCTTCTGGCGGTAGCTTTGGTACGAAATAGGTAGCTAAATCGTAGCTGTAGATGTTCGAACTTGCTGGCCGCTGTCCATCGCATCGCAGTAGCTGATACGAGAGCTAATCCGCTACGACAGCGTCTCTGACCCGTTGGCCGGCCGACGGTCCGTCGTGACTTCCACCGGATGTGGTGGGTTGTACGATAGAGCCACCGGTCAGTCCGGTACGGAGGCCCTCAGCACTCAGGCACTCGCTGAGGAGTTGTCAACGAGGGTGACTTCGCGCTCTGACAGACACCGGTCAGTCCGGTACGGAGGCCCTCAGCACTCAGGCACTCGCTGAGGAGTTGTCAACGAGGGTGACTGTCGCGCTGCTCTGAGCAGAGAGCCACGGAGTTTATATCGACAGTCGCCCGTCGCCGCTTGATAGTCCAGTTAACAGAGCAGCAGCAGCTCTTTGCAACCAAGTAGACGCGATCTAGAGAAGACTTCTCTAAGACTACAAATTGGCAGCGCAGAGGTGTGATTATTGAAGCTTTCAATGAGCGTAGCAGTTCGATGTTAATCAAGCCCAACTTTGACATGTTGCAATGTTTTTGGCATGCCCAATGTCAGACAAACCGTTCTGAAACATTTGCACACTAAGACCACTTGAGCTGACGGCCTCCAAATTAGAGGCTATAAATCATATACTAGTAGTGTCAATGACATCTCAATGACATGCATATCACATCTACAGTTCTCAGTGGTATAATTGCATAACGCAAATTGCATAAAGTAGCCCAACTCATTTATAGCCAAATAAGCAGGTAAGGTTATCCCAAATAAATCGCCAAATAAGGTGACCATTCCACTGGCAGGCTGTGGTGGCACCCTTACCAGCAGTCCCCGTATGCAGGCTGTGGTGGCACCCTCACCAGCAGTCCCCGTATGCAGCCAGGGTGTGGTTGCACCCTCACCAGCAGTCCCCGCATGCAGTCAGGCTGTGGTGGCACCCTCACCAGCAGTCCCCGTATGCAGCCAGGCTGTGGTGGCACCCTCACCAGCAGTCCCCGTATGCAGCCAGGCTGTGGTGGCACCCTCACCAGCAGTCCCCGTATGCAGCCAGGCTGTGGTTGCACCCTCACCAGCAGTCCCCGTATGCAGCCAGGCTGTGGTGGCACCCTCACCAGCTCACGAGCAGCCAGGCTGTGGTGGTACCCTCACCAGCAGTCCCCGTATGCAGCCAGGCTGTGGTGGCACCCTCACCAGCAGTCCCCGTATGCAGCCAGGCTGTGGTGGTACCCTCACCAGCAGTCCCCGCATGCAGCCAGCACGAGCCGGTTTCATTCAGTGGCACCCCGATGTCCATTGTCACACCAGACGTGGTACACCATCGATGGACCGACAACGGACAGGCGACACATCGTCAATTGACCCGGCGTTATCACGCGAGTAAGACGCTGGGGTGTGAGCTTTGGTGGCGCGTTGTGAACAAATATTTCTCTCCGAGGACAGGGACAATTATAAGATGATTGAGATGGTTACTATGCACTCGCTTTATTTGTCCATTGCGCACTATGTTCAAAGATGTGTTCAAAGCATGTGTTGTTACTAGGACTCTTGACCTCATGCTCACTATAACTGAAACAGATAAATTAGGCCAAAATTAAGCTTCATGTTTGGAAGTCTTTGGAAACAATAATAACCGTGAACAGTCTTATTTGACAAGTACTCGGTGTCGAAATATACCGTTCAATTTTGGCCTACGGTCAGGAGTCCTACTAATAACTGTACCCTCTATTCAAATGACGAGTTTACATTATATTCATACAGCAGCTGTACACTCTGTTAAAATGACTACTGGACACTCCCATCAAACAGTGACTATGCGCTCCCGCTGCTCTTCAGATGGCCACTGCATACTCCCTTCAAATAGCCACTGTATGCCCCTTCACATCGATACCGCATATTCCCTTCAAATAGCTACTGTATGCCCCTTCACATCGATACCGCATATTCCCTTCAAATAGCCACTGTATGCCCCTTCACATCGATACCGCATACTCCCTTCAAATAGCCACTGTATGCCCCTTCACATCGATACCGCATATTCCCTTCAAATAGCTACTGTATGCCCCTTCACATCGATACTGCATACTCCCTTCAAATAGCCACTGTATGCCCCTTCACATCGATACCGCATACTCCCTTCAAATAGCCACTGCATGCCCCTTCACATCGATACCGCATATTCCCTTCAAATAGCTACTGTATGCCCCTTCACATCGATACTGCATACTCCCTTCAAATAGCCACTGTATGCCCCTTCACATCGATACTGCATACTCCCTTCAAATAGCCACTGTATGCCCCTTCACATCGATACTGCATACTCCCTTCAAATAGCCACTGTATGCCCCTTCACATCGATACTGCATACTCCCTTCAAATAGCCACTGTATGCCCCTTCACATCGATACCGCATACTCCCTTCAAATAGCCACTGTATGCCCCTTCACATCGATACCGCATATTCCCTTCAAATAGCCACTGTATGCCCCTTCACATCGATACCGCATATTCCCTACAAATAGCCACTGTATGCCCCTTCACATCGATACCGCATACTCCCTTCAAATAGCCACTGTATGCCCCTTCACATCGATACCGCATACTCCCTTCAAATAGCCCCTGTATGCCCCTCAAATTGATACCGCATGCTCCCTTCAAATGGACACTGTATGTCCCCCTCAAACTGCCACTGTATGTAGTCTTCAAATTGTGATTCTGTCATGTCCTTTTCAAATCAGTTAGTTAACACATTGTACTCCCCGTTTTCAGTACGGGTGTAACTAAAGCATGCATAGTCCTGATGGTGACCATGGTGATATTAAAGGGCTTCCCAATTGTGTACGGTCTCAGTCTGTCCTTTGTCGACAAGTGCACACTGTGCAATTTCAGCCTGTGCGTGGCGGATTTCTCGTTTTGTCTGCTGGTGTTGCCGTTCGAGATATCGCGCTTCACCAACGGCGGCTGGACTCTGGGCGACGGGTTCCTCTGCGTGCTGTTCCCGTTGCTGCGGTACTGGAACGTCGGCTGCTCGCTGCTCTCCATCGCAATGGTACGCCCTGTACTCACGACATGCTGCTCTGGTTTGACCTGTACTCACGACATGCTGCTCTGGTACGAGCCATGTGCTCACAATATGCTATAATGCGACGTACTGCATACGCGAAGTGTGTTTTTTTTGCGGCACGCTCTTCTTGGCGTTCTTTCTTTGGAACTACTATCGGAAGCAGAGTATGATGTGTCATGATCTTGCAAAGAAGACTAATATTTGCCGTTAGCCGAATGTTCGGGATTAGGCCTGCATTGCCACGATTAGAATACCGTGTTTGCATGCTATTCTCTCGCCCCTATCTCTCCTCTCTCTCTCCCACTCTCTCCCCTGTCCCTCCTTATTCTTCTTTCTCTCGCTCTCTCTCTCTCTCTCTCTCTCCCTGTTCTTATCTCTCCCTGTGCCTCTCTCTCTCCATCTCCCTCTCCCTCTCCCTCTCTCTCTCTCTCTCTCTCTCTGTCTCTCTCTCTCTCTCTCTCTCTCTCTCTCTCTCTCTCTCTCTCTCTCTCTCTCTTCTCTCTCTCTCTCTCTCTCTCTCTCTCTCTCTCTCTTCTCTCTCTCTCTCTCTCTCTCTCTCTCTCTCTCTCTCTCTCTCTCTCTCTCTCTCTCTCTCTCTCTCTCTCTCTCTCTCTCTCTCTCTCTCTCTCTCTCTCTCTCTCTCTCTCTCTCTCTCTCTCTCTCTCTCTCTCTCTCTCTCTCTCTCTCTCTACCCCCATCTCTCCCTCGCTCTTTCTCTCCTTCTCGAGTTTTTCGCTCATCAGGGCTATATATTTGGCCCATACAGGTATTATCCATGCGGCAGCTGTTCAAAAAAATTCACGTAAGCGCTTAGTGACTTGCATGCTTGTTTCAGGAGGTAGAAGCCGTGCATTTCCATTCTGATATTCGTATTCCTTTTATTTCAGATCACAATCAACAGGTAGGAGTGTGGACCTGTCCTCCGCAGCTACCTACGTCCTCCGCTACCTACACCTGTCCTCCGCAGCTACCTACGGAGCGGAATGGCGCAACCGAAGACAAATACCAGTCGCCAGTGGAAGCTTACATGTATCCATCCATTGATAACTCTCACTTAATTAGCGTACACAACACAAAGGTATTCGTAAGTACGCATGCCTACATACTGACAGAAATTAGCATCTCCCTACACAAACATACACATTCCTGGATATATACAGATATATAAAGTATATATATATATATATATATATATATATATATATATATATATATATATATATATATATATATATATATGTACATATTATAGTCGATTACGCCGTATAATTTAACAAAGCACGCGTAAAGATAGGCTTATTGAAAGGTATTGCCAGGTGATGCTTGATGCGGCCACGCGCTGCTCGGCCGTGTCTCGGGAAGGTGTTGAGGAAGTAGGTGTTGTCGAACATTGAAATGTGAGATGTACCTTCCTGTGATACTGCCAACCCGCATTTGGTGAAAGCTGTCCTACTACTCATGTTATGATAAAGGTGTCCGAAACGCTTCGTCTAAGTCGTCGCTTCGTCGTTTCGTATTTAGGTTTTGCAAGGTTGGGGAAGGAAGCATTGCAGGATGAAAGAAAGCCACGTGCAATATGCGCTGCATGCTGCATGGTATGAGGAGGGGAGGAATTCACACATGCGTTATGAGCGCGGAGGAATTTAGCCCAAGCCAATTCAGAGCCGCCGTGTTTCCCAATATGGAATACTGCACACTCCATTAGCTTGAGGCGACGACGAGCTCCGGTCTGAGGTGTCCCCATTACGCACGACATAGGGCGGCAATGAGGCCGGGCTGCTGCACGTCGTCCATCGTATGATATTGGCTGAACTACAAGGCGTGCCTGATGAGCTCAGCCTTGGAGCTAGGAGCGAGGAGTGATGAGAGCTAGGAGTGATGAGAGCTAGGAGTGATGAGAGTTAGGAGTGATGAGAGCTAGGAGTGATGAGAGCTAGGAGTGATGAGAGTTAGGAGTGATGAGAGCTAGGAGTGATGAGAGCTAGAAGTGATGAGAGCTAGGAGTGATGAGAGCTAGGAGTGATGAGAGCTAGGAGTGGTGAGAGCTAGGAGTGATGAGAGCTAGGAGTGATGAGAGCTAGGAGTGATGAGCCTCCACGTGTGCAGATATTGAGCCTTCACGTGTATAAGTGGTGAGCTTCCACGTGTCGAAATGTTGAGCCTCCACATGTGAAGTGGTGAGCTTCCACGTGTGGAGATGTTGAGCCTCGACATGTGCAGAAGTGATTTGCTTCCACGTGTGGAGATTGTGATGACACGAACACAATTTCACCGCGGTTGTTGCAATGTAATGCCAACATGCGTAATGTGAAATGTCAGAAATAATTCAGGAGCGGCGGTAGATAAATTCATGATATCCCTGATGGCGATACCGAGTGTGTATTTAGTGTAGCAGGCTGTCAGACGCCTGACCGATACCAATTGTGTATTTAGTGTAGCAAACTGTCGGACGACTGACCGGTACCGAGTGTGTATTTAGTGTAGCAGGCTGTCGGTTTGTTATTGGTTTTACGACACGTCGACCGTTGAGTCATGTAGCGTCGCCAATCTCTCACGCCGATTGATCGCGGGCGAAGAGTAGCGACAGGTGAGACTCGAACCCACAACCTTTCGATTGTGAGACGAGCATCTTACCCCTAGACCACTCGTCCCCGTAGCAGGCTGTCAGACGACTGACCGATACCGAGTATGTATTTAGTGTAGCAGGCTGTCAGACGCCTGACCGATACCGATTGCGTATTTAGTGTAGCAGGCTGTCAGACGACTGACCGGTACCGAGTGTGTATTTAGTGTAGCAGGCTGTCAGACGACTGACCGATACCGAGTATGTATTTAGTGTAGCAGGCTGTCAGACGCCTGACCGATACCGATTGCGTATTTAGTGTAGCAGGCTGTCAGACGACTGACCGATACCGAGTGTGTATTTAGTGTAGCAGGCTGTCAAACGACTGACCGATACCGATTGTGTATTTTGTGTAGCAGGCTGCCAGACACCTGACCGATACCGAGTGTGTATTTAGTGTAGCAGACTGTCAGACGCCTGACCGATACCGAGTGTGTATCTAGTGTAGCAGGCTGTCAGACGACTGACCGGTACCGACTGTGTATTTAGTGTAGCAGGCTGTCAGACGACTGGCCGGTACCGAGTGTGTATTTAGTGTAGCAGGCTGTCAGACGACTGACCGGTACCAATTGTGTATTTGGTGTAGCAGGCTGTCAGACGACTGACCGCATGTAGCACTTCACACGCTGTAGATATGCTTGTACTGACATGGCGTATGTATCGTCTGCCACAAACCACGCACTAACAGTCTTTGTAGCAGTTCGAATTTTTGGTCCAAAGAATTCGCTATTCGTTACCCACATATTGTATTCACAGGTTCGTGATGATTGCTTTCAATGACGTCTACAACAAAATCTACACACGCCGTTGGGTGATCGTCCAGATCGCCTTCATCTGGTGCTACAGCTTCGGCATGCTGGTGCCCACACTGGCCGGCCAGTGGGGTGAGTTGTATCCCGCACTGGCCAGACGAGGTGATCAGGCTAGAAGACGCGTCTCTCTCTCTCTCTCTCTCTCAGGAACGGACTCCCACGTGTGTTGGTGATGAAACGAGTTATCTCCCACACTGACTGGATGAAGTGACCGATGTCTCAAGAACAGTCTCTACGTGTGTCGGTGGTGAGGCTGTTGAGTTGCTTCTGCTGCCGCACGGGGCTGAACCAGCACTCTGACCTGGTCCGCGATCGTCGTGCATGTTGGCGATATGACCACCGGTCGACGGTAACGTGCATGGTGGCGATACGATTACCGGCCGACGGTAACGTGCATGGTGGCGATATGACCACCGGTCGACGGTAACGTGCATGGTGGCGATATGATTACCGGGCGACGGTAACGTGCACAGTGGCGATATGATCACCTGCCGACGGTGAGGTGCATGGTGGCGATATGACCACCGGTCGACGGTGACGTCGTGCATAGTGGCGATATGATCACCGGCCGATGGTGACGTGTACTGCACTTGTTGCAGGCAGGTTCGGCTACAACCCGAAGCTGATGACCTGTACAATTGTGAGAGTGGAAGGCGTCTCGGCCAAGCAGTCGCTGTTCTGGATCGGCTTCCTCATTCCGTGCGTCGCCATCATCATCTGCTACATGGGCATCTTCGGCGTCATCGTCATGTGAGAATAGCGTGGGCGTCCAGCCACCACAGCCAGGATGTGTTTGGTCGTTTGAGCCGTGGCGAAATGTCTGCTACTCCACACTGCACACTCCCAACTCGAGTGCATCCCCACTCGGGAGTTACAGTGTGGAATACCACTTGACTCCGCCAGGACCTGCTGCGCTCACTTCACAGCTGAACATTGGGTGATCAGTCTGATTGTCTTTTGCTCCTGGCTACAGCGCCCCCTGGCCACACTCGTCGTCATGCCAGGGCGCACGACACCCTAACCCTGTCACAGCACAGGCAACTCACGCGTGCTGTTTAGTTGGGGTTACCTGCTACATCACAGGCAAGTCCCTGCAGTTGCTACATTTCATGTAAATTCCCGTACCTGCTCCATCACAGTCTACAACACCACCTGTACAGCATCACCCTGTACCTGGTACATCAGAAACAGTCAACTCTGCTCCCTAACGGCGCAAACAGGCCCCTGTGCCTGCTACAGCACAGCAACCTGTGTGCCTGCTACAACACAAGCAATCCACTGTATTCTACCGCCAGACAACCCTCCGTACCTGTTGCTACAGCACGGCAACCCATGTATTGGCTACAGCACAGACAGACCCATGGACCTCTGTACCTTCTACAGCACAAATAGTCCTCTGCATCCGCTATAGCACAGGTAATCCCTCATATATCTACTGCATCACAGACATCTCATCTGCTACAACAACGATAGCCATTATCTTCATTGGGTTTTTCATCTTCGTTGGGTAACTCGTGATTTTTATTTACAGAAGCAAGCCGTTCATCGTTAGCTTGTTGTTAAACATGGACTTCAACTTCATTGTTCAGAGAGTGTCCGGAAACAGATAAAAATGTAATGAATACATACACAAATATGTGGTTATTTATATGCAAATCCACATGACATGAACCAATTCAATTCAGGCAAGGCATAGCGAAAAGGCAAAGCGTGTTCCTCGTCAAAGGCGCGGCACTTCAAAGCTTCTCTGTGCTGCACTTAATCAGCAGCTGACTGTGTCAGGAGCGTCCTGTAATGTATTTTCTTGCTGATTCTTGTTGCCTTTTGTGACAACAAATTCAGACTATGAGGCCAACACATCTCATATATTTATATATACATATATATATATATATATATATATATATATATATATATATATATATATATATATCGCCGCTCACTCTCCTCTCTATCTCCTATCTCTCTATCGCTCTGTCGCTGTGTGACTGTATCTGTCACTCTTCCACAGATACAGTCACATATCTGACACAGTCACATATCTGTGACTGTATTGATGATTGACTATATCAATATGTCAATATGTCAATCTGTTTTTCTCTCTTTCTCTGTCTTTTTTCCAGTCTCTCCTTCCAGTTGCGGTGTCCCAGCAGGATACATAATATGACCTGACCTGGCCTGACTTAGCTATTTTGGTTCAGGTCTGACCGCCGTATGAGGCGCCACAGCGAGAGGCCTGGCATGAAGGAGACGAGCCAACAGAAGCGATCTCGGGAGGCGCGCAGAAAGAAGAACGAGATGCGCATTACCAA
The DNA here is from genome assembly GCA_034440615.1 of Ashinkailepas kermadecensis. NCBI lineage: Eukaryota > Metazoa > Arthropoda > Thecostraca > Neolepadidae > Ashinkailepas > Ashinkailepas kermadecensis. The sequence continues at coordinate 80,188 of JAOTOM010003464.1, forward strand.
GATGGCGCTGGCTATCTTCCTGGCGTTCCTGATTTGTTATCTGCCTGTGACGCTGGCCAAGATCAAGGACCGCCAGATTAAATATCCAGGTGGGCTGGGGCATTTTACTCGAAATTTCGTCCGCATTAATTATGTTTGCATACGCATGTGTATCAATGTGTGATATATATGCTTTAATTGATAATGATAATCTATAGTTTGGTGGATATGAATGGAAAATCAAGCTGACTGAAGCAAAATAAAATAAATGGGCTAAAAGTTTCCCTCACACCAGCCTGTAACATATGTGTCATTAGCAGCTGCATAGAAGGTGCTGTCATCTATGAAGAATGTTTTTAATTTCGTCACTCAGGTTGTCACGGTCAGCAGACGGGAGAAGGGCGGAATCTGTCCACCTATCCTGTTTTTGACGGTATCTCATAGCGGGCTCATATCTCATAGGATATCTCATGAATATTGAAATCAAGTATTGTGACTTTGTTGGGATTCGTCGGTGTGGTGGCTCGGTGGTGCGGTCTCGACCTCACCTGACTCCGAAGGCTTTGACCTAGGATCATGAAGTTTATACTGAAGGGAGTTCACTACGGCGGTAATCAACCCTCCACAGTTTCTGCTTCTAGCTTCAGTATGTTCCGAGAACTTAGCGTGGCGGTGTCCAGCCCACTCCGATGCGCGTTAGGTGAGAGGCCCTTGGGCGCGTGTGTTAAGAAATTTAGGCGAGATACCTTATTTTCAGCATATTATCATCAGCTGAATACGTTTCAGACTTTCACGTGTCCCCCCACCCATCGCTAAAAAGCACGGCTGAGCGAGGTGGAGGTGTAGCACAGCTGGGCGAGGTGGAGGTGTAGCACAGCTGGGCTAGGTGGAGGTGTAGCACGGCTGGGCTAGGTGGAGGTGTAGCACAGCTGGGCTAGGTGGAGGTGTAGCACGGCTGGGCGAGGTGGAGGTGTAGCACAGCTGGGCTAGGTGGAGGTGTAGCACGGCTGGGCGAGGTGGAGGTGTAGCACAGCTGGGCTAGGTGGAGGTGTAGCACGGCTGGGCGAGGTGGAGGTGTAGCACAGCTGGGCTAGGTGGAGGTGTAGCACGGCTGGGCGAGGTGGAGGTGTAGCACAGCTGGGCTAGGTGGAGGTGTAGCACGGCTGGGCGAGGTGGAGGTGTAGCACGGCTGGGCGAGGTGGAGGTGTAGCACGGCTGGGCGAGGTGTACCGCCGGTCCGGTTGGAGCAGTGCCACGGCCAGAAAGGTGACGGACGAAAGGTGCTAACAGACGAAAGGTGACGGACGAAACGCTAACTCCGCCAGAAAGGTGACGGACGAAACGCTAACTCCGCCAGAAAGGTGACGGACGAAAGGTGACTAACAGACGAAAGGTGACGGACGAAACGCTTACTCCGCCATGTGACATCGGATTTCAACAAGATATTGGCCGCCTTACGTCACGCAGCGAAGCTCGTGTGGTCGGTAGAAAAAGATGCGGAAGACTAGACACGAAAGCCAAAAAGAAAACATAAAGGAGAGGGATCGGCTCAGTCCGTCTGGTCTCATTGTTCTAGTTCGATGACAGACAAGACTTGACATCATCTTCAGAGGATGGCTACACCTGACAGACCAGGTGCTATTAGCCAAGGGGAACATGTAGCAATCGCCGAGCCAGGCAGCAAGTACATCGGCCACCTCACTTCTGTCTTCCAGAGACATGGACCAGTTGAACACGCTGCTTCCAGCATCGTGCTGGTTTAAGGCCAGTTCACACGCGGCAGAAACCCAGCAGACTGCCGACAGAATCGTGACGTTGTCAGGACTGAGCAGGAGCCGGCAGAATCGAGCAGAGTCGAGCAGAACCCGACGTGAGCGACGTTCACAGCCTCTGACGTCACTGTATAAATGGATGGCGTCACGCAAAGTGTTAGCCATAGCGATTATGATTTAGTAGCTTTATGAACGTCGGCGACCTCGGCGGCAGACAACTTGAAATATTTCCAGTTGTCTGCCGCGTTCTGCCGGGGACGCGAGCGTCGGATGGTTTCTGTGGCTGCTGTTTGGCCTCTCCGTGGCTACATTTTTTTTTACTGCAACACTGAGTGTCATGAATGAAGATATTGGTGAGTAAATTGTGCTTTCCTTCGTCCTTGGCAATATACCCTGCACTCCAATCGAAATAAATGCAAATCGTGGTATGCCAAATTTACGTGTTTCTTTTTAGAGGGAAGGAGGCTGATGCCACCAAATGGAGTCTCCCCAGGGGTGAAACTTTGTGTACTTTTGGTGTTTCTAATGCAACACAAATTGACAAGTTTAACATTAAGCCTTTGTTGTTGCATGAAATAAATGAACACACAATGTGACATGGCAACACATTTTGGAAAGTCGATTATTTATATGCAACACTCGTACGGTTAATGCTCAACTTGTTCGAGGTTGGGGTCGCTACCCCCTTGATCCCCCTCCCCTCTCGGTTCCTACACCCTTGTCCCTCATCCTGGAAGGAATGAGCATTTTTTGGACACTTCAGTTTTCGGCACACTTTTCAGCCCTTTAACAGGATATTTTCCTATAATTCCCTATTATCGTAACCACATAACCACGTCCTCCTTGAAGCATTATCATTCACGTGCAAGAGCCCTTCTTGTAGTGAACTAGTACCAAATATCTAGGAATTAATGTTATCTGGGTACTACCGTAAGTGGTACCACTTGATCCAATCCGTGCTACAGCGGATCATTTGTAGCGCAGTAAACAAGTATCCGAGACGCTTCGTGGCGCATTGGATGGACAACGTCAGCCTGCTAGTATGACGTTGGCAGAATGAAGCGTGACGTCAGAGTCTGCCGCCGGCTGCTACCTTCTCCGCCGGCTGCTACCAGCTGCTGCCTGTCGTCGCGCGCGCCACCGCCGCCTACAACTCGACCATGGACTGCTTCATGGTTAGATTCCCGGCAGAGAAGATGATTAATGCCAGCGACACGATGTGCCACTTCTGCAACCATACCTGGATCAACATCAACGCCGAGATGAAGAGAATCATCAAGAACCCCAACGACTGGCAGGCCTGTCGAGATATCATGGACATGGCCAACAGCACGTGGCACGTGGGAAGGCTCACGAGTGCGAACCACCGCGCACACACATTCTGATTCAGCTGGGTATCGTCATCGGCATCTTCTCCATATCGGTGCTGTACTACCACCTTATGACGTGATGCGATGAAGACGTGGAAGGACGAGGGCGATGGGCAGCGTCCAGCCGGCTCCGCCGAGCACCTTTCCCACGTGGACGGCCACAGGTCGGGACCGCGCCGTACCACCAACTGAACTCCAGGGGCCTTTGGCAGCACTGGTGCTTCCGGTGGAGCGTGCTGACGCTGCCGTCTGAACTTGAGTGGTGATTTCGTAGTGTGGTGCATAATTATGTTCCATGTGCTACCATTTGAGATTGCATCGCATGGGGTCTGTGCTTTCCATCCAGCATTTTTACATTTTGCATCATATTCACACTGTATGTTTGTACGACTGTGGCGACGGACGGCATGTTTTAGTGACGACAGCGGCGTGACTTGTACCCGGTGTCCTCAACGGAATGACATGGTGGCCATGGCCATTACCTGGTGACGGTCACTCGAGACCGGCCCCCGGTCCGGGTGCAGATCGCCCGCGCGGGTCGGTCGGCGGTGCGCTACCGCTCGTGGCTCTGTGGGAGTCTGGCGCTCGGCCGCCACCGTGGTCTACCTCGTTTAGTCTTTCATCGACGACTGCGCTTCATTCTTCATTCATCGACGTCGACGCCGTCCAAGGGCCGGCCGTTTGTTGCCGGCGTGTTTCGTGCTACGCGTGTGTCCGCGCTGCTGGTCACCGGCGCCAGCTGCTGGTTTCGCCCGCTCACCAACAAATACACCAATACATGTCTGCGAAAAATTTATTTAAAAAAAAAGAAAAACCCAGATGGGCCCCTGTGGCTCTTATTAAGCCTTAATACTTCTTCCGCCGCCTGCTAATTTCTGCCGCTGCCTGCCAATTTCTGCCGCCGATGTCGCGAACGTCGGGTATGCCGAGGCAAGATTCCGCCGGAATTATGTCATGTGTAAACAAGCCTTTAGATGGAAGGCAACCGCTTTAGACTGTGCCGGTGCTGCTGTAGACAGGGCAGGTGATGGCGTTTGTCGCCTGCACTAGTTAGGAGAGAATAACCATGTTCGGTTAGGAGCTGTAGACAGGGCGGTGATGGCGTTCCTGCACTAGTTAGGAGAGAATAACCATGTTCGGTTAGGAGAGCTGTAGACAGGGCAGGTGATGGCGTTTGTCGCCTGCACTAGTTAGGAGAGAATAACCATGTTCGGTTAGGAGAGCTGTAGACAGGGCAGGTGATGGCGTTTGTCGCCTGCACTAGTTAGGAGAGAATAACCATGTTCGGTTAGGAGAGCTGTAGACAGGGCAGGTGATGGCGTTTGTCGCCTGCACTAGTTAGGAGAGAATAACCATGTTCGGTTAGGAGAGCTGTAGACAGGGCAGGTGATGGCGTTTGTCGCCTGCACTAGTTAGGAGAGAATAACCATGTTCGGTTAGGAGAGCTGTAGACAGGGCAGGTGATGGCGTTTGTCGCCTGCACTAGTTAGGAGAGAATAACCATGTTCGGTTAGGAGAGCTGTAGACAGGGCAGGTGATGGCGTTTGTCGCCTGCACTAGTTAGGAGAGAATAACCATGTTCGCCCCAACTGTCCAGCAACAAGCTGAGCCTTCAAAGGATCTTTGAAGGAGAAGTCAGTGTGAATAGCGTACATTATGGATCAAATCCAGCCATCTGGAGAGCGGAGGAGTGGTGAAGAGAGGTGCTCAGCAACTTGTCAAGAAAGCAGCAGGTCGCCAAAAGCGACATGGTACCAAAAGCGACAGGTCACCAGAAGAGGGAGGTCAACTACTATTGACGTAATGTAGATATCATATATATATAATGTAATGTAATGCAGACTTAATGTATATATATATATATATATATATATATATATATATATATATATATATATATATATATATATATATATATATTGTCTACTATCCGAAAGCTGTTGTGCTTTGTGTGTAACGCCCTTACATTTATAGCAATATTAGCCACCGGATATATTTACAAAAGCAACCGAGTACACCATGTGCTATTGATGATGAGCTGATGTACCATGGTCAGAACAGGCTAAATTTGTCGCGCAAATTGCTTATCATTAAGATGGTCCACAAGCGAAGATAACAACACAACTGCTATGCGAAGGCACGCCACCTGCTCTGCATATGTATCGTCAGCGAGAAAAAAAACTGTTCAAATTTGGCGCGCCTACAAAATCACCCGAACACGCTGGACTGTCTTCCACATGACTGTCGACTAACTCAGTCACATCGACTATACTCTCTTACAGGATTGCACATTCTGGGATACATACTGGTGTACCTGTCTGCCTGCATCAACCCCATCATCTACGTCATCATGAGTCAGCAGTACAGACAGGCGTACAAGACGGTCCTCTGCTGTCGACGTCCTCGTCTCTTCTCCAGCAGCTCCATGCACTGTGAGTTGACTTGGTCCAATCCAAACCAAACGCGGATTTTGCATGCTTTCGGAAATGCTCGGACATCCCTTAACCTGGAACGTGCATTTCAAATTACACGGTGTATCCTAGAGCATAAAACGGAATAAAATGATCAAATCCGCTCCATTTCCTATCCGTATGAGCCAATCTAATCCGTATTCATATTCGAACACGTGGCGATTTCCACCGGTTTTACAATCAGGTTCCAAACATGCATCATTGTTGTAGCCTGATTGGTTTGATGGTGTGGTTGCTTTTTAAAATGGGTTTAGGCTGCCTCCTTCCGATTCCGTTTGCCCTCAGCCACTACTGACGCAATTCCTTGGTACAGCACTGGTGGTATAATAGTTAGTGGTGGCTATAATTTGAAGGACAAGGGAATTAATTCAGTTCCAAGCGTGCATTCATGTGTTTGACATTGTGGGTGGCAATCATTCCCTCAAGGCATTTGTCTCCTGCACTATCTTGGAGAGAATAACCATGTTCGCTACAAGGTAATTGTTTTCATTGATTACAAGTCTCATATATATTACATGAAAATCGTAAATAGAATCCCTGAGCATTAGCTAACCTGACATTTGTATGCTGGTAATTTGTGGATTTAGAAAACTGAAGGAGGGGAAATATTTTTGGAAATTGAATTTTCACGGTGAAATGTAGGACTGCTAATTTGCATCCAATCCACATTAGTATATTTCATGGACATGTCAACCAATCCGCTCAGTTATCCGTATCAAACCGATAATCACGCGGATGTCCAATCCGTACCGATGTCTGAACGTGACAATGCAATGACAATGACAATGACAATGCATTCAACGTTGCAATTGGATATCACATCCTGTACGTACCACACATTTCATTCACCTCACACATCCATACTTTCCATACATTCTACAAGTTCCACACATTCCATACACTTCTCAAATACCACACATCCTCGCATCCGCCCCACTTCCCACACATCGCACTCATCCTTCAGATTCCATACACCCACACGTCCCAAACATCCCTCACACATCTCATACATCTCTCATCCATCTCACATATCTATCACACATCTCACACATCCCTCACACATCTCACACATCCCTCACACATCTGCGTCCTACACATCGCACCCACGTTGAACTGAACGCTATTCCAGCATACCATGCATGTCCATACGTTCCGAAAGCCTTATACTACAAAGGCGGAACCAGAGATGCAGAGCATCTTGATTTCCATCACCCCACGATGTAGAAGTCTCGGGGTGATGATTGATGGCGTCTGAAATAGTTAACAGTGCAGGCCAAAGTGCGACATTTCAGTGGCTTTCGAACATGCATTGTGACCTGGGCTGGCCTGTGGGGAGTCTGATTGCCCGGCTGCGCAGGAGTTGACGCGGCATTAAGCGGCCAGCGAAGCTAGCGCTAAGGAAGCGAGAAGTCCGGTGTAACTTTGCAAGCCTTGGCTACTTTACCCAGGCCAAAACTTCTCATATTTTGCCCATTATAATGGGCAAAATCTGAGTAGTTTTACTCGATCGAACATTCGATAATTATCGAATGTCCTACAACGACATCACGGTGGCAGGTGCGGAAGAGGAACTTGCCAAATCGATACGGGGCTCAGCGACCTACAATTTGGATTGACAAGTGCATTATCATGTGCCTAACAGTCAATGATGAAGGTCGTTAGGGGAATAACCAATACCGCACCGAAACCAATAAGTCACCGAAAACAATGAGAACAGTGTTTCACATGCAACCGGATGCATTTTCCCGAGAGCTCCGTTGTGAGCCATCATTCTACTCCAGCCATGTTGCTCGCGTCATCGCCGTGAGTGTCAACGATACCGGCTGGCGACCGACCGAAGAGCGACGACGGTAGCTTGATACTGGGCATTGGATAGGTATGGGGTGGCTGTGACGATGGCGGCGGGTAACGGCGGCGACCATCGACAGTGGCGCCATCTTCAGTATCGTCACGTGGTCGGTGTCGGAGGCCGCTTCCCACCGGTGGTCCTCCAGGGACCGACACCATCTCCACAGCGATATCGCGGCGAGCGCAAGGAGAGAGAGAGAGAGAGAGAGAGAGAGAGAGAGAGAGAGAGAGAAAAAAAAAATAGATATATATATATATATATATATATATATATATATATATATATATATATATATATATATATATTTGAAAGCTTGGAGAGCTTCGAGTTTGGAGAGATGGGAGAGATGGATGAGATGGAAGCGATGGAAGCGATGAGAGCGATGGGAAAGATAGAAGAGATTGGAGAGATTAGAGAGGCTTGAGAGATTAGCGAGATGAAAGATGGAAAGATGAAAAGATGAAAGGATGAAAAGATGAAAAGATGAAAAGATGAAAAGATGAAAGGATGAAAAGATGAAAAGATGAAAAGATGAAAAGATGAAAAGATGAAAAGATGAAAAGATGAAAAGATGAAAAGATGAAAAGATGAAAAGATGAAAAGATGAAAAGATGAAAAGATGAAAAGATGAAAAGATGAAAAGATGAAAAGATGAAAAGATGACAAAAAAATGAAAGATGCAAAGATGAAGACATGAAAAGATGAAGACATGAAAGCATGAAAACATGAAACATGAAAACACGAAAATATGAAAACATGAAAACATGAAACATGAAAACACGAAAATATGAAAACATGAAAACGTAAAAATATGAAAATGTGAAAAAGTGAAAATATGAAAACATGAAAACATGAAAAAATGAGAAGATAGAAAGATGGGGAGGGGGAGATGCAGGATGCGCGCGCACATGCACGCTGCTTGGGTGCATTCCGAGCATATCGGTGCGTGTTTCCATGCTTGAAATATGCCAGGCAACTCTGCACAGGGTTCGGTGGCGTACGCTGTTTGCGGTGGCGATACGTCGACACCTGTTTGTGTGGCGCGGTTGCAGACCATTGCGTCGCCACCCCACCTCCGCAGCTGTGCACTCCCGACTTCGCCGTCGGTGCGTCATCCGTGCTGAGTATTCACGTTGTAGCCGGCACCAAGCGAAGTGTTGGTGACCAGCTCCGGTCACGATATGACAGACACCGTGTGGTGTGGTGGTGACCAGATCTAGTCACGATATGACAGACACTGTGTGGTGTGTTGGTGACCAGGTCTAGTCACGATATGACAGACACTGTGTGGTGTGGTGGTGACCAGGTCTAGTCACGATATGACAGGCACTGTGTGGTGTGTTGGTGACCAGATCTGGTCACGATATGACAGGCACTGTGTGGTGTGTTGGTGACCAGATCTGGTCACGATATGACAGGCACTGTGTGGTGTGTGTGACCAGTCGGTGGATGAAGACTGTGTGGTGTGTTGGTGACCAAGTGAAAAAATGGAAAGTGTTGGTGACCAGATCTGGTCACGATATGACAGGCACTGTGTGGTGTGTTGGTGACCAGATCTGGTCACGATATGACAGGCACTGTGTGGTGTGTTGGTGACCAGCTCCGGTCACGATATGACAGGCACTGTGTGGTGTGTTGGTGACCAGGTCTAGTCACGATATGACAGGCACTGTGTGGTGTGTTGGTGACCGGTCACGATATGACAGGCACTGTGTGGTGTGTTGGTGACCAGGTCTAGTCACGATATGACAGGCACTGTGTGGTGTGTTGGTGACCAGCTCCGGTCACGATATGACAGGCACTGTGTGGTGTGTTGGTGACCAGCTCCGGTCACGATATGACAGGCACTGTGTGGTGTGTTGGTGACCAGCTCCGGTCACGATATGACAGACACGGTGTGGTGTGTTGGTGACCAGCTCCGGTCACGATATGACAGGCACTGTGTGGTGTGTTGGTGACCAGGTCTAGTCACGATATGACAGGCACTGTGTGGTGTGTTGGTGACCAGCTCCGGTCACGATATGACAGGCACTGTGTGAGTGTGGTGTGTTGGTGACCAGGTCTGGTCACGATATGACAGGCACTGTGTGGTGTGTTGGTGACCAGGTCTAGTCACGATATGACAGGCACTGTGTGGTGTGTTGGTGACCAGGTCTAGTCACGATATGACAGGCACTGTGTGGTGTGTTGGTGACCAGGTCTAGTCACGATATGACAGGCACTGTGTGGTGTGTTGGTGACCAGGTCTAGTCACGATATGACAGGCACTGTGTGGTGTGTTGGTGACCAGCTCCGGTCACGATATGACAGACACGGTGTGGTGTGTTGGTGACCAGCTCCGGTCACGATATGACAGGCACTGTGTGGTGTGGTGGTGACCAGCTCCGGTCACGATATGACAGACACTGTGTGGTGTGTTGGTGACCAGGTCTGGTCACGATATGACAGGCACTGTGTGGTGTGTTGGTGACCAGCTCCGGTCACGATTTGACAGGACTGTGGGGTTTGTTGGTAGATTTAGACATGACAGGCACGTGTGGTGTGTTGTGTGTGGTGACCAGGTCTAGTCACGATATGACAGGCACTGTGTGGTGTGTTGGTGACCAGCTCCGGTCACGATATGACAGGCACTGTGTGGTGTGTTGGTGACCAGGTCTAGTCACGATATGACAGGCACTGTGTGGTGTGTTGGTGACCAGCTCCGGTCACGATATGACAGGCACTGTGTGGTGTGTTGGTGACCAGCTCCGGTCACGATTTGACAGACACTGTGTGGTGTGTTGGTGACCAGCTCCGGTCACGATATGACAGACACGGTGTGGTGTGTTGGTGACCAGGTCTGGTCACGATATGACAGGCACTGTGTGGTGTGTTGGTGACCAGGTCTAGTCACGATATGACAGGCACTGTGTGGTGTGTTGGTGACCAGCTCCGGTCACGATTTGACAGACACTGTGTGGTGTGTTGGTGACCAGCTCCGGTCACGATATGACAGGCACTGTGTGGTGTGTTGGTGACCAGGTCTAGTCACGATATGACAGGCACTGTGTGGTGTGTTGGTGACCAGCTCCGGTCACGATTTGACAGACACGGTGTGGTGTGGTGGCGGACAGTTATGGTTGCGGTATGAATAGAAGGCAATGAGAGGGCTCGGTGGTTGTCAGTTTCCAAGACGGACGCGCATAGGCTTTCGCTGCTGCTCACCAGGACTTCAACACATCACGAACAGTTGACTGCGACCGAGACCAGCCCCGGTACTCCTTCGCGTTAGCTCCCCCCCCGCACTCTCGTCCTACCTCTCTCCTCTTTCGTCCTATCTTCTCTTCTCTTCTTTTCTCTTTCTCTTTCTCTTTCTCTTTGTCTTTGTCTTTCAATTATCAAGGATAGAATAGTTAGTTTTCTGGAAGGAAACGGATTGATTCAAGATACTCAACATGGGTTTAGAAAAGGGCGATCGTGTCTCACAAATCTCTTGGACTTTTCTAATTTTGCTACAGAACAATTTGATCAGGGAAATCAGGTTGATGTAGCATATCTTGACTTTAGTAAGGCCTTTGACAAGGTACCCATAAACGGTTAATGATGCAGCTTCAGGTCCATGGCATTGCAGGTAGCATCCTAAAATGGATAGAGTTGTGGTTTTCAGATAGACAGCAGAGAGTGATGCTAAATGGTACAAAGTCATCATGGCAAAATGTTCTTAGTGGAGTCCCTCAGGGATCGGTACTGGGGCCACTATTGTTCATTATAGTTGTGAATAGCATTGAATGTGGCCTAAGCAGTTAGGTTTTGAAATTTGCGGATGATTTGAAGATATTTAGGGCAATAACAGGGCACAATGAGCAGGTTTTGCTGCAGAACGACTCAGACGAGCTTGTGAAGTAGTCCGAAAAATGGCAAATGAAGTTTAATTTTGATAAGTGCAAAGTCAGGCATGCAGGTAGGCAGCATATGAAGGCGCCATACTTGATGGGTGGCCAAGTACTATCTGTGACTCAGCAGGAGAAGGACTTAGGTGTAATTTTGAACACAAAATTGGGGGCATCAGAACAGACCAAAGAAGCCAGGAAGAAGGTACTAAGAATGCTTGGGGCAATACAGAGGAATGTGTCATACAAAAGTGAGGAGGTCATCAGGAAGCTTTACTGTGCATATGTCAGGCCACATTTAGAATACTGTGTCCAAGCTTGGTCCCCTAGTTATGAGAAAGATTGTTGGCTTTTAGAGAGAGTACAAAAGAGGGCAACAAAAACGGTTAATGGTATAGGCAACCTGGCATATGAGGAAAGATTGAAGAAATTGAATATGTTTTCATTTAGATATAGAAGGCTGAGAGGAGATCTCATCGAGGTTTTTAAATTTGTTATGGTCAGGAACAGGGATATCTCAGGGAAATGTTTGAATTTAACAGAAATGATGCAATTAGAGGTCATCAATTCAAAATTAAAGTTAATCACAGCAGGACAAGGTTAAGACAGTCTTTCTTCACCAACAGGGTAGTCGAACACTGGAACCAGCTGCCAGGAACCATTGTCAGTAGCAACACACTGAACATCTTTAAAAACGGCATAGACAATCATTATGAGAATAGGGGGCTTGTTTTTCTGTATTCCAGGGAGGGGTTGATAGACAGATTTGGTGGGCAACTGGTTCAGTGTCCAAAGTGCAACCAAGAAGGGCCCTTGTGGCTCATAGTTGCACTGATCTTTTATGTCTTCATGTCTTTATGTTTTTATGTCTATGTCTTTATGTCTTTATGTCTTTATGTCTTTATGTCTTTATGTCTTTATGTCTTATGTCTTTATGTCTTTATGTCTTTATGTCTTTATGTCTTTATGTCTTTGTGTCTTTATGTCTTTATGTCTTTATGTCTTTATGTCTTTATGTCTTTATGTCTTTATGTCTTTATGTCTTTATGTCTTTATGTCTTTATGTCTTTATGTCTTTATGTCTTTGTGTCTTTGTGTCTTTGTGTCTTTGTGTCTTTGTGTCTTTGTGTCTTTGTGTCTTTGTGTCTTTGTGTCTTTGTGTCTTTGTGTCTTTGTGTCTTTGTGTCTTTGTGTCTTTGTGTCTTTGTGTCTTTGTGTCTTTGTTCTTTTGTTTTGTGTTTTGTGTTTGTGTTTTTTCTTTTGTTTTGTGTTTTGTGTTTTGTGTTTTTTTTGTGTTTTGTGTTTTTTCTTTGTGTTTTTGTTTTTGTTTTTTTTGTTTTTGTTTTTTTTTGTTTTTTTTTTTGTTTTTTTTTTTTTGTTTTTGTCTTTTGTTTTTTTTTTTTTTTTTTTTTTTTTTTCTTTTCTTTTCTTTATCTTTTCTTTTCTTTATCTTTATCTTTATCTTTCTCTTTCTCTTTCTCTTTCTCTTTGTCTTTGTCTTTGTCTTTGTCTTTGTCTTTGTCTTTGTTTTCGTTCTTTGTTCTTTCTCTTTCTCTTTTTCTTTCTCTTTCTCTTTCTCTTTCTCTTGCTCTTTCTCTTTCTCTTTCTCTTTCTCTTTCTCTTTCTTTCTCTTTCTCTTTCTCTTTCTCTTTCTCTTTCTCTTCTCTTTTTTTTTCTCTTTCTCTTTCTCTTTCTCTTCTCTTTCTCTTTCTCTTTCTCTTTCTCTTTTTTTCTTTCTCTTTCTCTTTCTCTTTCTCTTTTCTTTTTTCTCTTTCTCTTTCTCTTTCTCTTTCTCTTTCTCTTTCTCTTTCTCTTTCTCTTTCTTCTCTTTCTCTTTCTCTTTCTCTTTCTCTTTCTCTTTCTCTTTCTCTTCTCTTTCTCTTTCTTTCTCTTTCTCTTTCTCTTTCTCTTTCTCTTTCTCTTTCTCTTTCTCTTTCTCTTTCTCTTTCTCTTTCTCTTTCTCTTTCTCTTTCTCTTTCTCTTTCTCTTTCTCTTTCTCTTTCTCTTTCTCTTTCTCTTTCTCATTCTCGTTCTCTTTCTCTTTGTCTTTGTCTTTGTCTTTGTCTTTGTCTTTGTCTTTGTCTTTGTCTTTGTCTTTGTCTTTGTCTTTGTCTTTGTCTTTGTCTTTGTCTTTGTCTTTGTCTTTGTCTTTGTCTTTGTCTTTGTCTTTGTCTTTGTCTTTGTCTTTGTCTTTGTCTTTGTCTTTGTCTTTGTCTTTGTCTTTGTCTTTGTCTTTTTCTTTCTCTTTCTCTGTCTCGTTTTCTTTCTCTTTCTCTTTCACGTTCTCTTTCTCGTTCTCGTTCCCGCTCCCGTTCTCTTCCCCCTTTATCACACTACTATTGAGAAATTAAAAGTTGAACAGGCCGCTGTTGCTTTTCGTGTGTCTGTGTGTTTTTGTTGTGTGCTTGTATGTTGTTTATCGTGTGCCTGTATGTTGCTTGCTGTATGTCTGTGTGTTGTTTGTCGTGTGCCTGTCTGTTGCTTGCTGTGCACATCTGTGTTGCTTGCCGAGTGCCGTGTGCCGTGTCTTACTTGTCGTGTTCGTCGTTTTCTCATTCGAGGTAATTGCGACTTTTTAGTGAAACTGACAAACACAATGTTGTCTCGAGACAATCCTCAATTTAACCAGGTTAACGCTAACTTGCATTTACGACCATGCATTGACTGGAGTTGTCCAACACAGAGCACCAGCCGTGGCAGGGTAAGCTACGTGTAACTTTTTTTTTTTAGGATTGATCCTCGATGGCACATGGAAATGAACGATCCAAATGATTATCACCATTGTTGATGAAGCATGTAGCTCGGTGTGCACATTATTTATTTGTATTATGCATGAATAGCGTACCTCACACGTCTGAGGTTCAGGATTTCGTACCGAGCATATTATCACCGAAACAATGTATATTACAACCCTGGTAGTGTTTATCCATCAAGAAATAGTTCCGTAGATGCACTGACCTGCATGGAACTGACTGGAGCACCTGCACTACCCGTTTTTTTCTGAGTATTTTTTATTACTCGAACACACGCTCCATCAGCACTGAATTTCCAGCTGAGGTAAAACAAATGCAAAATCCACATCAGATTGTCTTTTGTTGTTGTTGTTTTTTCTGTCCCTTGTCCGAGTGTGCCTTGAACGGTGAGTGGCTGACGACTGCACATGACTCCCACACGGTGGAGATTTGCTATTATTGGCTAATTTTAGCGATTGGGGCATGATCACGGCAACGAGACGAGATAACGATTTGAAGCACACATATTACTGTTGGCTCATGGAGGTACTACATTTCGCTTAGCAAAGATATATTTGCGCCCGATAGATACGCTGCTATTGCAACTCTAAGCGGCAGCGTCACGGTTTTGAAAATTGTCTTTGTTGCGCACCTATTGTGACCAAACAGTTGCGAAATTCGCAATAAAAATGGTTTTATGGATAGCTAATTTAATTGTGGTCAGTACTGCATTCTTGGTTATTCCCTTGAGATAACATTTTGAGCACAACTCACTATTTTAGTAACGATAAAATGGTTTAATTAATTTAGTAAACAAATATCCAACTTTCACGTTACAACTCTGAAAACAAGACTACGAACGATAAATATAGACAAATATTAAATATGCTGTCTTGACCAGAGCATCGGCAACTGGGACATGATCAACAGTGCGATCTCCTTACGATTGTATGCTTACCATTGCTACTTTACGTTACGTCTTGTGCACGTTAGTAGAAGTTGGTGAGAAGCATACTTTGCATGTAGCAGCATTAGCAGCATACAGCAAAGTATGCTCTTCTGTGAAGCATACTTTGCATGCAATTATGCGCGTACAGCACTAGCCTAGACATTGGCTTGTGTTGTCCAACGTTGGCATATGTTGCAGGCTAGTGTTGCTAGTGTGACATTGGCTAGTGTTGTGACCAACATCGTTAGTGCAACACCAATAAACATATTGTTGTTGGCATGCGACACTAATAGTTACAACCAACCCCACCCCCACCCACCCCCGAAATTGATCCACAGAGTGACCTAATCCTGGGAAGCCTCTACCCACGCTTGTGGTCGTCTGCATACCATAATAAATCAGCACCAACATCAAGCATCAGCATGCTTGCTTTCGGCGAGGGCGAAGCGCGAGCCTGTCTACTACCCTGTACATGGCACGAGAGTTCACCTGAGCGACCCTGTCACGGTTTTGACATTGTCGTCACGATTGTATAATCATAATAACTTTTTAGTTGGACGTTTTGTATTCTTTGTTGTCACTCAGGATCAGATGTGTTCTTCGAATGTTAATTTTCACCAGCTTGTATCCCGGTGGAGTTCATAAAGTGCGCTAAGCCTCATAACGCTGCGCTTTTGGCACCGGCCTTCGCTCGTTCAGAGCCCTCATGGGCGCCATATGGTCGCTGTGGCGAATTTGTCAACCCTGAGTAGTCTAGAATCATGCTCTGCTCCAGTTAAGCTGCTTACGAGCAAGGGCGAAGTCCGAAGGAGGCAACTCCCATGGATGCGGTACACAAGTGCATCTGAGCGGCCCAACCGGACCGTCAGGCCTTTCGAGTCTTAAACGTTTTTGCTTCAGCGTTTCAAGTCGGAATTCCATCACTGGAATTTATACTTTTCATTTAATTATCTGCAGTTTTCACTGACATATTTTCTATTAATTGTGAGCATTTAATGGCTCGATGAAAAGGTCTCATGGTGGAATTAGTCCGGCGGCGGTCGAGCGCTGGTGGACCTTAGTCGGTGGTGGTCCAGCCGGCTTTGGCTTTAAGGCGGCCAACCAGGCGCTGACTGCGCGTTACGTTATGGCACCACACGACCTGCGCGCCCGAAATGTGCGACCTGCGGCCCTACATGACTCTGAAGGGTTGTATGCGTACACACTGGGCGAAATGGCTGTGAGCCAAATGGACCGTAACATGGCGTGCTACATATGCTAACTCGACAATTCGGCATAGCTACGTTGACGTTTGAGACACGTACACCATGTCCAGCAGATAAGCCGGATTTCGACAAGACTGCAGCGAATTTCGGCTGAAACATAAATGCATTAAAGCTCATGTGCCGAAACTGAAGCCACTATTTGCGCAATCGGACTCTCCTTCCGAATAGCGGCGGAACGTCCGACTCACATAACCGTGCATAGCAACATTCACATTCACTTGCCAAGTCCCTAAGCAATGTGAACCTTCCTGAAATATCCGGTCATTGTGTAGCCACGCGTGTCCTTGTCTTTCATATGGCTACTCTTTAAGCGCGTGGCTCCTGATTATCCGTGTGATCGGTGTGTAACTACGAGCCACCTGGCTCCACTACACGTGTGGTCGGTGTATGCCGACGAACCACCTGGTTCCATTACCCGTGTGGTCGGTGTATAACGGCGAGCCACTCTGCTCCATTACCCGTGTGGTCGGTGTGTAACGGCGAGCCACTCTGATCCATTACACGTGTGGTCGGTGTATAACGGCGAGCCACTCGGCTCAATTACCCGTGTGGTCGGTGTATAACGGTGAGCCACTCTGCTCCATTACCCGTGTGGTCGGTGTATAACGGCGAGCCACTCGGCTCAATTACCCGTGTGGTCGGTGTATAATGGTGAGCCACTCTGCTCCATTACCCGTGTGGTCGGTGCATAACGGCGAGCCACTCGGCTCCATTACCCGTGTGGTCGGTGTATAACGGTGAGCCACTCTGCTCCATTACCCGTGTGGTCGGTGTATAACGGCGAGCCACTCTGATCCATTACACGTGTGGTCGGTGTATAACGGCGAGCCACTCGGCTCCATTACCCGTGTGGTCGGTGTGTAACGGCGAACCACTCTGCTCCATTACCCGTATGGTCGGTGTATAACGGCGAGCCACTCGGCTCAATTACCCGTGTGGTCGGTGTATAAGGGTGAGCCACTCTGCTCCATTACCCGTGTGGTCGGTGTATAACGGCGAGCCACTCGGCTCAATTACCCGTGTGGTCGGTGTATAATGGTGAGCCACTCTGCTCCATTACCCGTGTGGTCGGTGCATAACGGCGAGCCACTCGGCTCAATTACCCGTGTGGTCGGTGTATAACGGTGAGCCACTCTGCTCCATTACCCGTGTGGTCGGTGCATAACGACGAGCCACTCTGATCCATTACACGTGTGGTCGGTGTGTAACGGCGAGCCACTCGGCTCCATTACCCGTGTGGTCGGTGTGTAACGGCGAACCACTCTGCTCCATTACCCGTATGGTCGGTGTGTAACGGCGAGCCACTCGGCTCCATTACTCATGTGGTCGGTGTGTAACGGCGAGCCACTCTGATCCATTACCCGTGTGGTCGGTGTGTAACGGCGAGCCACTCGGCTCCATTACCCGTGTGGTCGGTGTGTACCGGCGAGCCACTCGGCTCCATTACCCGTGTGGTCGGTGTGTAACGGCGAGCCACTCGGCTCCATTACCCGTGTGGTCGGCGTGTAACGGCGAGCCACTCGGTTCATTACAGCTCGGGAGGCCAAGTCAGGCGAGGCTGGTCTGGCCTCGCAAACCTACATGTCGCAGGTGTCCAGCGACAGTGTCTCTGGCCACACACTGCAACAGCTGCCAGACGTGTTTCCCGAGGACAAGGCTTGAGCGAGCTCGGAGCGGTGGCTGGGAGTGAGATCGGAACGGTGGTCAGGGTGAGCTCGGAGCGGTAGCCGAGGGTGAGCTCGGAGCTGTGGTCGGGGGTGAGCTCGGAGCGGTGGTCGGGGTGAGCTCGGAGCTGTGGTCGGGATTCTGTTGTTGATACGTCGTGATGCTACTCCGACTCCGATTTGACGTTCGTCAAGCAAACGGCGGATCCGGTGCAGTCTGGGTCGGGACAAGACAGCCCGACCCAGAGTCGTGCTGGTGGACCGACATACACAAAACATTCATAATTGTAAGTGTGGCGTCATAACGTTCGTCTCGCGCAGACCGAGGCGGGGCGTCCTTGGGTGGATCTGAAATCCGATAAACACTGGATACGTGCTACGCGTCCGATGGTTGAACGTGGGGCAGATGTTCTCGACTTCCGCGAGTGGGGTCTGGCACGAACCCTTGTCCGAGCCACGCCAGGCGTAGACTATGCATCAGTGTCTGCTGTCGGTATGTGGCCGTGATTGGGGAGGGGTGAGGGGTGATGGGGGAGGGGCCTCTGCTACCGGGTATATTGTCCTCACACTGTGTGAGTCCGCAGATGGACACCGCTGGTCATAGCGGACCCGGAGAGCACTCAGCGGCGCTGGCGGTGAATGTAGTACTCGTTGGGTATTGCCAGTAGTATTTGTAGACCTGCGAGTGACGTACATCAGCTGTATTTGTGGTCGGCGCCTGATATGCTGGTGGCCACCATTGGGGAGCTTTTCATGCTACCGGAATGGTTATGAACGGCCTGAGCCAATCATGAACAGCTTTCAGAGCCCAGTTTGCGAGGCTTGAATAGCGAATATTACATCTACTGAGTGTCACAACTTCCCATGAGTGCAGATTCAGTGTGTGTAAATAACATTTAATCTGTACTGTGTAAGTAGACTATGCCTCATTTTAGCGCTAAGACACCCACGATGGTGGAAATGCTTTCCGTAGCGGCTAATTCAGCGAAACAAAGTGGATGACACCCGCCATAGTGAGCTTAATTGTGTATGTCACCATGCCTTGCCCTACAAATCTTCGTAAACATGTCTTCAGTGTGGAAATACAAAACACCTTTTTATCTCGTAGACTGCTGGTATGTACATGCCGAGCTTTAGCGTTCGCTGTTCGCCGTGGATCACCTTGTGTATATGCAAGGCTGTAGCGGTCGCTGTTCGTCGTGAATCACGTTGAACCGATGCAGTGGATTGTGTGTTTAATCATGCTGTGGATTGTGTCCGGGCGTAACCCGTGTTCTGGTGCCTGCAAACCTGATGTGCCACTGTCACTGTATTCTCGTCAGGAAAATACAATATCACGCATTAATGCTTCCTCCATAGCAACTTTGTGGCATTATACGATGCGTCCGAAGCTTGTTGAGCCCTAATCATGGGAATGTTTCGGATTTTAGGCAATGTATTCGCCAGGAAGCTTAGTGCAGCGAAATAACTAAAATAACACTAGAAAGCGGGCGGAATACAATAGTTCATAACTACGCTCCACAAGAACATTATCTGTAGCTATACTAAAATATATTGTTGGCAATTCCAAATCAATGTAAATGGAATGTTCTTTACTTCGGAATCCGGTAGACCTTCACAGTGCGAGAGGCTGCAACGTGAGCTACTGTCCTACTGCGGGAACTACTGTGTGCTAGCGGAGACCACTATGTTGCAGCGGGAACCACTATACGGCAGCGGAAACCACTATGTTGCAGTGGGAACTACTATGTGCCAGCGGAAACCACAATGTGGCAGCGGGAACCACTATGTGGTAGTGGAAACCACTATGTGTCAGCGGAAGTTACTATGTGGCAGCAAGAACCACTATACGGCAGCGGAAACCACAATGCGACAGCGAGAACCACTATGGGGCAGTGGGAACCACTATGTGGCAGTGGGAACCACTATGTGGCAGCGGAAACCGCTGTATTGTAGTGAGGACCACTGTGGTGTAGTGAGGACTACTGTAATGCAATGTGGACCGCTGTGGTGTAATGGGGACCATTGTGGTGCAGTGGGGAACATTGTGGTATAGTGGGGCCACTGTAGTACTGTGGTGTAGTGAGGACCAATGTGGTGTATTGGGGACCACTGTGGTTCAGTGGGGACCACTGTACTTTAGAAGGGACCACTGCTGTAGTGGGGAGCACTGTGACTGAGTGAGGACCACTGCTGTAGTGAGGGCCACTGCTGTAGTGGGGGCCACTGTGCAGCAGTGGGGACCACTGTGCTGTATTGGGAATCACTGTGGTTTTGTGGGGGCCACTGTGCAGCAGCGGGGCCCACTGTACAGCAGCGGGGGTCACTGCACTGTAGTGGGGGCCACTGCACTGTAGTGGGGATCACTGTGGTTTTGTGGGCACCACTGTACTCTAGTTGGGAACAATGTGGCGTGGTGGGGACCACTGTGGTTTAGTTGAGACCACTGTGGTTTAGTGGGGACCACTGTACTGTAGTGGGGACCACTGTGCAGCAGCGGGGACCACTGTACAGCAGCGGGGACCACTGTGCAGCAACGGGGACCACTGTGCAGCAGCGGGGACCACTGTACAGCAGCGGGGACCACTGTGCAGCAGCGGGGACCACTGTACAGCAGCGGGGGACACTGTACAGCAGCGGGGACCACTGTACAGCAGCGGGGGACACTGTGCAGCAGCGGGGACCACTCTACAGCAGCGGGGACCACTCTACAGCAGCGGGGGACACTGTGCAGCAGCGGGGACCACTGTACATCAGCGGGGACCACTGTACAGCAGCGGGGGCCACTGTGCAGCAGCGGGGACCACTGTACATCAGCGGGGACCACTGTACAGCAGTGAGGGCCACTGTGCAGCAGCGGGGACCACTGTACATCAGCGGGGACCACTGTGAAGCAGCGGGGACCACTGTACATCAGCGGGGGACACTGTACAGCAGCGGGGACCACTGTGCGGCAGCGGGGACCACTGTGCGGCAGCGGGGACCATTGTGCAGCAGCGGAGACCACTGTGCGGCAGCGGGGACCACTGTACAGCAGCGGGGACCACTGTGCAGCAGTGGGGACCACTGTACAGCAGCGGGGACCACTGTGCAGCAGCGGGGACCACTGTAGTCTAGTGGAAACCGCTGCTGCTGCGGGGTTACAAGGAGATTCCGATACATATCACCAAGACACGTTCACGACACACTCCGATTTGTATTTGAATGTGTGTATGCGGCTGTTCATGATTCATGTTGCGATTCTAAGATTTCCAGACTTCTAGGTCTATGGGTTCATGAATGACCGGTCACGGGGGTTTGTGGTCGCGGAGAAAGTGGATATACAGCACATGTCTTTATTTTAATGGGAGCAATTAGCTTACCAAATATATGCATCGTGTTGAAGATAACGAACTGACGAATGCATTAAAGATAAGTACGATTTTTAGAACAACTTCAGGTCACTTGAACTTGTTTCCTTCAGCGTCATCAGCGTCATCAGCGTCATCAGCGTCATCACTGCGTCATCTAATCACCTGCGCCATTATCTTTTTGTAAAGCTCAAAACATAATGGGCCACTGGGGCGAAATGTCAGGACCTCACATTATCCCCAGGTGGTGTTATTTTACGTGACTATGAGCATAGTCGACATGGGTGTTGTTTCAATGTTATTCGCTCATAGAACACGTTGACGATATTTCTAAATATATCGATCACATCCGCGCCAGTGAACTCACATCCAAATAGCCGTTTTGTGTGCATTGTGGACGGTCACCGACATGGGTATTATTTGCAAGCACTATTCTCCTGGATCAAGAACGACACACATGTAGGTGTATCAGAGGTCACAGAAGTCACACATGGATCAGCGACCGGGCTTGAACATGAAGGGTTTATGTGCATTATATGAGGTATTTTGTACGGGTGTCATGTCAAGCACTTTGTTCAGAGAGCGCGACATTTCCAAAGCAGCTTTATGTGAGTTCGCGGAGATCACATAGGTACGTACGTTGACCTTCCCCCATATGCAGATTTGCATCGAATGAAAGAACCTCCTTGGTCTTCTAAGAAATGATTTAAGTTAGTGTATAACACGGATTAAAGGTTTCAAATCCGGTTCAACCCGTATCCGTATGAACCAATCCAATCCATGTCCATATTCATACTAAATAAAAATATTCAATTCGCTATTCAATCCGTTTCGAAAAATGCAATGTATCTAGAACCTGATGAGTTGCAGTAATAAATAACATCCAGACCATCCACAATACACACTACTTTAGCCAGCATAAGAAATAATAACCTAACTCACCATTTTGTGTGAAATGAGGATTAAAATATTCATTAGCAGTGTCATATTTCACAAATACAAAAATTACCTACGGATCACATGTCGAGTGTTGTAGCTTATGCCAGTTTATGGTACATGAGCATGAACAAATAAAGCATACAGGAAACAGGACTACTACCAAGAAATCAAAAAACATAAGTGCAACATCCGCTGCAAACCGAAATATTGGACATACCTATTCTGCTCCTATCATATTGAAATATTTAAAATGCCTACACTTCTCCTAACACATGCAAATGAATGTCCCTATTTTGCACAATATTTACACAAATTATACCCAGGTAGCTATCCGATTCTATGAACCCGAGTTTAAAAAATTGTCATACCAGACTACCTAACATATTATTTCGAGCATAAAACATACATCAATATATAGCTGGTAGCTTGTTCCAGTTCAGTATTGGGGGAGAGTGATTTTTTAGGCGTGCCGGACCATAAAAGTCCTTTGCGCCGCCTTTAAAGCGAGTACGTTACATGTCTGTCTATAAAGCGAGCGTTTGCGATCAAGGTGCAGGCAAGTGGACATTTACGTTAAGGGAATTTTACGTTATAGTTTGTGTGATAGGTGCTGAAGGCGGAGGTCTAGGTTGGGGACATCTCCCTGATATCTAAACGGTTTTAATTTTACTTTACTCCTCCACAAAATAATTTGTAGTTTGGATGGGGGTGGGAGTGTTTTGAGAGTGGCGAGAAGTTAATTTTGCAGCTCAGTATGATTGGCATTTATATATCTTGCAGTCTCCACCTAGGCACCTAGCTAGTAAGTCGCACACTTGTCAGCAAAGCACAGCCATAGTTTGAGGTACATACCTACCTAGGTTCAGGTAGGTGAGTAGGTGGTAGTAGGTAAGTACTGGTACAACTTACACCAATGAATTGTAATGACCTTACTCTTCTAAACCATTACATGCTCATGACATAATTTCATGATAGCTATTGTCCCGGACTTCTTCTGCCTATATGGAATTCACACTTAACTTCTGCTTTAGGTCTTAGACACCGTGTTCGAACTCATATTTCTAATTGAGTTCCATGACGTCGCTCACCGATTGGCGCTTGCCAGACAATCACGGTGCCGGACAGTGCTTGCCAGACAGTCACAGAGCCGGACTGTGCTTGCCAGACAATCACATAGCCGGACTGTGCTTGCCAGACAATCACATAGCCGGACTGTGCTTGCCAGACAATCACAGAGCCGGACAGTGCTTGCCAGGAAATGACGGCGCCGGACAGTGCTTGTCAGACAAACGCCGGATAAAACTTGATTTGTTCCCGACTGCGTCGATTCGAAGTCGAAGGCGAAGTCGAAAATAATATGCGTTCATTTCAAAGGGCCAAGGAGGGCACTAGCATTGTTGTCCTGAACAATAGCACTAATAATGCATCATACAGGGTGTTGTTGACTGCATTCTGTCATTGAATCGTAAGCTAACAGTTCTATTTGGCTCGCTTTCCTGTGCGGTGAGACTGGGCTGGCCACATATATCTTAATGGGCATGTACGCACCTACATATTAAAGAAGGAAGATACAAGTGGGCTTAGTGAGTTGCTGAATGTGATTATTGGTAGTAGATCAGTAGGGTCATTGACAGCAGTGTAATTGCAATTATCTGGATTGCATAAAGCTTGATGACGACCGGAAATTGATAGAACAATGGAAAGAATCCGGCTCAAGCTACTTGTGCTTCATGTTGAGGGTACCTGCAAGTATGAATATGACAATGTATTTGCTGATTAGTGACATGATATACTTTTTAGACCACCTTTGCTTTAATTCTGCATCATCCTGCATCACATTTGATTATGTATGGTTATGACTTGAATTATAGGAGGAAAGGAAACATGATTGTTTCGTTCAATTTTATTTTTTCACGACAAAAATTCGAGAGCCAATCTGATGTCCAAATTCAGCATTCACATTCAATTTCCAACTTCCAATCCATCTATTTTCACTAAAAGATATCCGGCCCGATCCGTTATCCATACTAGATGGACGGAAGGACATCCAATCTCGGTTATGCTATAATTTAAATGGAAACCTTGCATTTATTATGGACCCGCTTGATATGATACAAAACATTTGAGTTGTAAGCACACTTAACAAAAGCAAATCGTGATCATAATAGAGGCACATGCACATCATGTACAT
This sequence comes from Ashinkailepas kermadecensis, assembly GCA_034440615.1. Classification (NCBI taxonomy): domain Eukaryota; kingdom Metazoa; phylum Arthropoda; class Thecostraca; family Neolepadidae; genus Ashinkailepas; species Ashinkailepas kermadecensis. The sequence continues at coordinate 104,588 of JAOTOM010003464.1, forward strand.
GATTCTCCAAAGTCACCACAGCACTATTCGAGGCAGTGCCAGTTACGGACGTCACATGGGCAAGTTACGGAGAGTTGCGTGCATGTCAGTTACGGACGTCACATGGGCAAGTTACGGAGAGTTGTGTGCATGTCAGTTACGGACGTCACATGGGCAAGTTACGGAGAGTTGTGTGCATGTCAGTTACGGACGTCACATGGGCAAGTTACGGAGAGTTGCGTGCATGTCAGTTACGGACGTCACATGGGCAAGTTACGGAGAGTTGCGTGCATGTCAGTTACGGACGTCACATGGGCAAGTTACGGAGAGTTGTGTGCATGTCAGTTACGGACGTCACATGGGCAAGTTACGGAGAGTTGCGTGCATGTCAGTTACGGACGTGGCGTACACACCACACAGTGGTCGACTCCGGAGCTTCCATCTAGCTAGACAAAGCGATGCAATCTCTTTCTGCTCCTCACAAGACGTGCGTCACGAAATCGAGCGACAAGTTCATCAGCCACACTACAAATGTCGGACGCTGATACAAAGCAAAACTTGATCTTAGTGCTCAGACACGACTCACGGTACTCAAAGAACGCTGATGGGGTTAAGACCTACCCATCTGGTGGCCGTTGGAGTCTGGCACGATATACGACGTGATTAGTGGACCCACCAATGCAGCCATATGCGTGTTTTTAAAAATACACGGACATTTGATACTTTAATCTTTCTCGTGGCTACACGTATTTACAAAGCTTTACTTGCTTTCATATTTCCCAGCGCAACCACAGAAGAAGCTATGGACTTTCTCCAGTTCTTCCTCATGGATTCCCGACTCTTTTCGCCGTAATTTCGCAGGCACATCGCATCGCAGGTCCATCAAGTTGTCTACCGTAAGTTCACTAAACCCTAGCGCCGCGATGTGGAGCCTCTGGTTCTGATCATGTAAACACACAGGCGTTGCGAGTGCCCCTGCCGCCAGCCAGCACGCAGTAGCGATGCCCCGGACTCGCAAAGTTGCAAACCAGATGGCACGGCTGCTATTCCCTTCCATACAAAAAACTCTGTACAGGCTGCGAAAATTGCCCCGAGGTAGTCGTTTGTGTACTGCACATTTCGTGCCTTCTGCACCTCGTACGGTTATATCATCCCGCCTCCCAACGCGCAGCCTACTAATGTCGCCCGACTCGTAAATTGAACGACTTTCCTGTTCGATTCCTGGTCAGGGAAATGCTTGGCCACGGCGGCTCCCACCAACACCTCAGGAACACGTCAAACAAGGGTGACGACCGAGGGACGATAGTGCGTCGCCTTCGCGATAACAGGCTCCAGCGACACCAGACCATCACACACACACACCATGATCAGATACTACAAAGTACCGTACATCGTGATCAGATACTACAAAGTGCCGTACATCATGATCAGGTACTACCAGGCACCACCACACCATGATCAGATACTACCAGAGTCCGTACACCATGATCAGACACTACCAGGCACGGTACACCATGGTCAGATACTACCAGACACCGTATACCATGATCAGATACTACCAGGCACTGTACACCATGATCAGATACCACCAGGCACTGTACACCATGATCAGATACTACCAGACACTGTACACCATGATCAGATACCACCAGGCACCGTATACCATGATCAGATACTACCAGGCACCGTACACCATGATCAGATACTACCAGGCACGGTACACCATGATCAGATACTACCAGACACCGTACACCATGATCAGATACTACCAGACACCGTACACCATGATCAGATACTACCAGGCACCGTACACCATGATCAGATACTACCAGGCACGGTACACCATGGTAAGATGCTACCAGGCACCGTACACCATGATCAGATACTACCAGACACCGTACACCATGATCAGATACTACCAGACACCGTACACCATGATCAGATACTACCAGACACCGTACACCATGATCAGATACTACCAGACACCGTACACCATGATCAGATACTACCAGACACCGTACACCATGATCAGATACTACCAGGCACCGTACACCATGATCAGATACTACCAGGCACGGTACACCATGGTAAGATGCTACCAGGCACCGTACACCATGATCAGATACTACCAGGCACCGTACACCATGATCAGATACTACCAGGCACGGTACACCATGGTAAGATGCTACCAGGCACCACCACACCATGATCAGATACTACCAGACACCGTACACCATGATCAGATACTACCAGGCACCGTACACCATGATCAGATACTACCAGGCACCGTACACCATGATCAGATACTACCAGGCACCGTACACCATGATCAGATACTACCAGACACCGTACACCATGATCAGATACTACCAGGCACGGTACACCATGGTCAGATACTACCAGACACCGTACACCATGATCATATACTACCAGACACCGTATACCATGATCAGATACTACCAGGCACCGTACACCATGATCAGATACTACCAGGCACCGTACACCATGATTAGATACTACCAGACACCGTATACCATGATCAGATACTACCAGGCACCGTACACCATGATCAGATACTACCAGGCACGGTACACCATGGTAAGATGCTACCAGGCACCGTACACCATGATCAGATACTACCAGACACCGTACACCATGATCAGATACTACCAGGCACGGTACACCATGATCAGATACTACCAGACACCGTACACCATGATCAGATACTACCAGGCACGGTACACCATGATTAGATACTACCAGACACCGTATACCATGATCAGATACTACCAGGCACCGTACACCATGATCAGATACTACCAGGCACGGTACACCATGGTAAGATGCTACCAGGCACCGTACACCATGATCAGATACTACCAGACACCGTACACCATGATCAGATGCTACCAGGCACGGTACACCATGATTAGATACTACCAGACACCGTATACCATGATCAGATACTACCAGGCACCGTACACCATGATCAGATACTACCAGACACCGTACACCATGATTAGATACTACCAGACACCGTATACCATGATCAGATACTACCAGGCACCGTACACCATGATCAGATACTACCAGGCACGGTACACCATGGTAAGATGCTACCAGGCACCGTACACCATGATCAGATACTACCAGGCACGGTACACCATGGTAAGATGCTACCAGACACCGTACACCATGATTAGATACTACCAGACACCGTATACCATGATCAGATACTACCAGACACCGTACACCATGATCAGATACTACCAGGCACGGTACACCATGGTCAGATACTACCAGACACCGTACACCATGATCAGATACTACCAGACACCGTATACCATGATCAGATACTACCAGGCACGGTACACCATGGTCAGATACTACCAGACACCGTACACCATGATCAGATACTACCAGGCACGGTACACCATGGTCAGATACTACCAGGCACGGTACACCATGGTCAGATACTACCAGACACCGTACACCATGATCAGATACTACCAGGCACGGTACACCATGGTCAGATACTACCAGACACCGTACACCATGATCAGATACTACCAGACACCGTATACCATGATCAGATACTACCAGGCACCGTACACCATGATTAGATACTACCAGACACCGTATACCATGATCAGATACTACCAGGCACTGTACACCATGATCAGATACCACCAAGCACCGTATACCATGATCAGATACTACCAGGCACCGTACACCATGATCAGATACTACCAGGCACCGTACACCATGATCAGATACTACCAGGCACCGTACACCATGATCAGATACTACCAGGCACCGTACACCATGATCAGATACTACCAGACACCGTACACCATGATCAGATACTACCAGGCACGGTACACCATGGTCAGATACTACCAGGCACCGTACACCATGATCAGATACTACCAGACACCGTACACCATGATCAGATACTACCAGGCACGGTACACCATGGTCAGATACTACCAGGCACCGTACACCATGATCAGATACTACCAGACACCGTACACCATGATCAGATACTACCAGGCACCGTACACCATGATCAGATACTACCAGGCACGGTACACCATGGTCAGATACTACCAGACACCGTACACCATGATCATATACTACCAGACACCGTATACCATGATCAGATACTACCAGGCACCGTACACCATGATCAGATACTACCAGACACCGTACACCATGCTCAGATATTACCAGGCACCGTACACCATGATCAGATACTACCAGACACCGTACACCATGATGAGATACTACCAGGCACCGTACACCATGATCAGATACTACCAGGCACCGTACACCATGATCAGATACTACCAGGCACGGTACACCATGGTCAGATGCTACCAGACACCGTACACCATGATCAGATACTACCAGGCACTGTACACCATGATTAGATACTACTAGGCACTGTACACCATGATCAGATACTACCAGAGTCTGTACACCATGATCAGATACTACCAGGCACGGTACACCATGATCAGATACTACCAGGCACGGTACACCATGATCAGATACTACCAGGCACCGTACACCATGATCAGATACTACCAGGCACCACCACACCATGATCAGATACTACCAGGCACCGTACACCATGATCAGATACTACCAGGCACCGTACACCATGATCAGATACTACCAGGCACCGTACACCATGATCAGATACTACCAGGCACCGTACACCATGATCAGATACTACCAGGCACCGTACACCATGATCAGATACTACCAGGCACCGTACACCATGATCAGATACTACCAGACACCGTACACCATGATCAGATACTACCAGGCACCGTACACCATGATCAGATACTACCAGGCACGGTACACCATGGTAAGATGCTACCAGACACCGTACACCATGATCAGATACTACCAGGCACTGTACACTATGATCAGATACTACCAGGCACCGTACACCATGATCAGATACCACCAGGCACCGTATACCATGATCAGATACTACCAGGCACTGTACACCATGATCAGATACTACCAGGCACCGTACACCATGATCAGATACTACCAGGCACCGTACACCATGATCAGATACTACCAGGCACCGTACACCATGATCAGATACTACCAGGCACGGTACACCATGATCAGATACTACCAGGCACTGTACACCATGATCAGATACTACCAGACACCGTATACCATGATCAGATACTACCAGACACCGTATACCATGATCAGATACTACCAGGCACTGTACACCATGATCAGATACTACAAGGCACGGTACACCTTTCCGTCGTAAAAATTCACGATTGGCCAAATGTGATTCTGTGATCTTTCATGAAACGCTTTATGGTCTTGTTGCTATCTCCGAATACGTGCTCTCAAACGACATCCATATGAAATAACCATGATGCACACCTTGAACTTCAGCTTAAGGGCAGGTCGCTGGCCCATATGCACCCCTGTGACCTCTGATGCACTGAAATCTGCAATCATCGTGATCTATCAGCAAAAGGTTTAACATTGTGGCTCACGTCCATCTGCACAATGCACACATATCCACTGTACCGGGGTCAGGTCACTGATCCACATGTGATCGTTGGGACTTATGGCGTACCTGACCATAACACCATCAAGAGCTATGAGCGCGTAGTTTTCAAACGGCATCTAAATCGACTATGTTCATAGTCGCGTGAAATGACACTTAGTGTTAGCGGCCTTTGATTATTTAGATAATTGTTTCGGCAAGTCCTGGCTAAAATTGACAACCTGGATTCAAGGCAATGTTATTTCTAAAGGTCGTGAGGATAATGAAGCATCACGGGGCCACAAAGTTAAAAGTTGACTTCAGAGCACAGCACTTATCTTTATTGAATTGGCAGATCTTCCGCTTTGACAGGGAACATACGCTTAATAAGTTAATTGGTACGAATAGAAAATGGAGGAAATATTTTCTACATGAAGTATCGCCATGACCTCAGCATATTGATAACCTGTATATCATGGCTCCTTTGACCTAGAAGCCTAAATCTCAAAGAATCGTAATCGGATCCGGATATGACCCAGCACACCCGGCGAAATTAATGCTCACCTTTGCACATGGGTGGATAGTGCAGTATGGCAGGTATGGCCATGGCAACATCAACTTTCTGTAACAACATTTATGTTTCAAAAGGCAATTCAAACAACTTACCAGTTGGTGAAATTCAAACTGTGCCCTGGACAGGCACGTAGCCGCGATTTTTCGAGGAGAGGCTCGGATTACCCCCACGATTTTTCAACTCCCGGATGTCGAACACTTTATGTAGAAAAAGGTTCGCATATCTCTTAGAAATATAACGCTTATTATACTCATTGGGGCTTCGGATTGTTGGATCCCCTCCCACCTCAAATTGTAAGTAAACATGGCACCAGGAATGCAAACCACCGAACATGCATCTAGATGCAGAATGTCAAAGCTTCCTTGGAAAACACGTCTATCCATTATTCTGCAAGGCGTAAGTAAACGCTTGTAATGGCTCGTATACTTTCGTAAGGGCTCATATACTTTCGTAAGGGCTCGTACAATCTCGTAAGGACATGCAAGGATTTCGCAAGGACCCACATCCGTTCGTAAGGGCCCATGGACGTTAATAAGTACCAGTAGACGTTCATAAGGGTCCGTAGAAGTTGGTAAGGGTCCGTGGACGTTCGTAGGGCCCGTATAGACTTTCGTAGGGACCTGTAGACGTTCGCATGGGCCAATAGACTTAAATCCTCCGGTCTTTCCGGTCAGATCATCACATCTCCTCTCGGGGGGGGGGGGGGGTGTTATGCCGCTTATTGGTTGGAGCTCAAAATGATTTTAACTGAAAGACTGTTGGGACGGTCCAGATGCTGCAGCTTCCGGGTTTGACTGTTTATTCGTGGGCGGCCGAACGCACATTATCTTGGGCTGCCATATGCGGCGGGAATATGGCAGCGAGTCAGAAAGTCTCCATAACCACACAACAACCCAAGACGCACAATCACTGGACTCATCTGCGTCTGACAAGTTGTCAAACATCGTCAAAAGCGCAATGTACCTGTAAGGCGTTTTACATTTTTGTCAAAAAAGTCGGACGGCCAGAACTGGCTTTCGCGCCCCCGCATGGCCGGGCGCCCTCCCCCAGCACAGCGTGTCCGGCGAAAACAAAACAGACCCAGAGGCAGGCCTGCAGGCGGCTTTGAAGGCCAACCGAGAGGCGGCCGGGCACGTCCCGAGCACCTGCGTGACACGTGGGAAGGGTAGAATGAACCGGCCCGCGGCGGAAGCGGGAGCAGCAGCCGAACCTTCTAGAACATTCGCGGATAAAGAAAATGGAAGACAGACAGAGAAGGTACCCAAAGCCGGAGGGATGAGGGGAGAGTAAAACTCATGGGCGCGCCACGGTGGAGGGAAGAACAGGGCAGACCGGACAGGGAATTCTCAGACGGCGGCGGTGGCAAGATGGCTGAGTTTTCGGATGGAGGAAAAGAAGCTCTCAGCCGAGGCCACCTGCCACCCACCATCGCCATGTGAGTGATGCTCGGCGTCATGCAGCCTCACCCTCCACCACCACCGTCCCAGCGTCACCAACCCCACCGGCGCTGGCGTCTTCCGTGTGTGTGTGTGGGGGGGGGGATGTGTGTGTGTTGGTGGCAAAAGTGCGTGTGTGTAAATATAAATAGTTGGTGTCCCAGGTGTATTTCAATGTCTTTCCTTTCTTTTCTATTTTAGCGTAGGAATAAATGGAAATGTGGATGTTGTCTCATGTGACTAGAGTTGGAGTCCCCTGGACTCCAAATGCATACCTGGATGAGATTTCACCTCTCTAACCTGACCTATGGAAAATTGGCTAAGCTCGCTTCCTGATTCAATACTGAATAATTAAATGTAATACACTTTCTCAGTCTGTCTCTTGATTTCAGTATAAATAAGTTTATGTTTCTATCACTGCTTCGATCGCACTATTGGTCGACCACTCGACGCCAGTCTGTCTGTCCGCCCGTGGCACGGTCCCGATCTCGATCTCTGTCTCTGTCCAAATACTTGTCGATCTCGGTCAATCTGTCTGTTTCTGTCTCTTTTCACTCGGGCGAATTTACGGAGATAGGGGATGGACGAGAGAAGAGATTGACGACCCCCGCAGATCGAGCGAGAGAGACAGTCTGCCAGCTGCCCTCCTGTGGGCGATATGTCCTCGGGCGTCGAACGTGAGGGGCCTTTGACCCTCCCTTCCTCAAGGGGGGGTGGGGGAGGGCACGACGAAAGGGCGCAATGACGAAACTCTCCTGATTGTTCCTCGTGGGCGCTATTCAAGTGGTAACTGCTAACTGGGCTCAGGTATCTCTTGACCGCTAAATCCCACTGGCCTTTGTGACCCAATGGCGCAGATGAGGGGGCAAGCATGGTATGCATGTGGGAGGGCCCGCTAGAGGGGGCCCCACATTGCGTTCGCCGGAAGTTCGGCGCCGGACAATAGGATATATAGGCAAAACACTGCCGGGTAATGTGTCCGCCTCCGTTCGCTGTACGTGGGCACGGATGGTACAGAGGATGGGGGATGCACCGGACTGGTTTGGCATGCCGTAAGTCCCGGGCTGAAAGGGTAGGGCCGGCTAGGGTATAACGACGACCAGGGGACGTACCCAACGTGGTAGGGATCCGTGCCCTCCCGTGGTATACGTGAAGCTGGTCGCACGTTTTCAACGTGTAAGTCCAGGCATGGCGTCGATTGGGTAAGGTTAGGTAAGTTGGCCATTGATACCTGAGTTCAGTTATAAGACAGCACAGAAGCCCAGGGAAAGTTTCACCGCCCAGTGTTGAAAAGCCTTAAGGCAGTAACGCCAATATATACAAATTATGCAATCAGGAGAGTCGCGTCAGCCGTTTACAAGTAGGCCTCGGAGCGGGTAATTAATATGCATTCGGGACTAACCAAGTCCCCAGTGAAAGGGAGTACGACTCGCTAAATGCTTGCGTAACACTGGAGGGGAAAATTGTGGGCGAACTCGTTTTCGTATTATTAGGGACCGAATGATCGTGGGGAATGAAAGAAGCGAGTGACTGTTGCATTAGGGTGTCTCTAAAATATCAATTCCCCCTGTTACTTTTGCAAGTTAACCAGGGCTGTGTAATTGACTAAAGAAACACATGCCGAATAAATCAGATTTTTATCCTCACTACAGCCGAGGCGCCGCAAGGTTTTGTAAATCAAGAAAAGTGATAAAATTGCCAATGACGAGGCTGAGTCTGATTTTAAAATAAACAATGAATGCCTATAAAAAAATGTTAACTTGGTTAATTATTGACCCTGTGCTTCCTTTCTTTACAGGAGTGAGCAGCATGGAGAAGATGAGGGGGCGGCCTAAAGGAAAGGGGCGCACACAGGCAGATATCCTGATGGCAGACCAGGACTCCCCTGTGACAGGCAGGCGCCGCCCGGCTGCACCTCCCTCTACCTGGACCCCGAGGGATAACCAGACAGCTGGTGTCACTCCCAGGGTGAAGGACCCCACGGCTACCTCCAGCAGGCCTTCCTTCTACCTGGTGGGTAAATGCCCGACGAGCCTCAGCAACTCCAAGTTGACGAATACCAGTCATGTGCTCGGCCGATTTCTCTCCCATTCGGAGAACACCAGCGTTCTGGAGGCTGCGAAACTCACTGCACTGGAGGTTAAGGCTGTGTGGCAGCATCAATTCGGGCCGCAGCTGATCATGGGGAAGGAGATTGGTGTGGAAGCGGAAAACGAGGAAGTAAAACTGATCAAATCTGATCGCCACATTGCTGAGCAGGTGGCAAATCTGTCCAAGAAGTGGCGGAGTTTGGAGCAGGACAGCAGGAGGCCTGACAGGTCTTCCCGGTCAACTTTCCAGGGGAAGCAGGATCAGTTCATTGCTGACCTGGAACTGCCCTTCAGTGTGGCCAAGGCTGATGCTAGGAAGATCATCCAGCACTCGGGTATCAAGGACTGGGAGGAGGAGTGGCAGTACCTGCAGAACCAGCTGAGCAGGGAACAGGTGGGCTGCCTCGGGTCCTGGGACTTCCGCCAGAAGAAGAGGGACGACAGGAAGCTGAAGGATGTAGAGAGGGGTAAAGCCAGCGTGAGCGCATCCAAGAGCAAGGAAGCTTGTGCAGAGCTTATGAGGCCAAAGCGGCAGTATGAGAGAGGGTCAGCGAGGGATGAAGTAGAGATGACAGATGATGAAGACGAAGATGAGGATTATGTTGCCAAAGAAACAAAGAAAAAAGAAAATTGATATCATGAGCAAGATTTATGTGACAGCCGATGCTCGAAACCTTTCCCTTTCTGACCTCACAGTTATGGCGGCGGCCGTGGTCAATGCCTTGCCAGACATTAACATAGATGACACAAACATTAACCGTTCCACTGCCTGGAGGATGGGGAAGAAGATGAGGTTAGAGAAGGCAGAAGAGATCAAGGAGCAGTTCCAGTGCCCTGAAAAGGTGGTGGTACACTGGGATGGGAAGACCCTGGATCTGAAGGGGAGGATAGTGTCAAAGAGGGTGTGTGTCTACCTGTCTGGGGTCGATGCTGAGAAGAGCAGGAAACTCCTCGGTATCCCTGACTGTCCCTCGGGGAAGGGCGTGGACGAATTTGAAGTGGTGCGAGAGCACCTAGTTACTAGGAGATTCAGAAGCAAATCGTTGGCATGGTTTTTGATACAACCAACTCAAACAGCGGCAAGTTTGCAGGGGCCTGCAGGTACCTGGAGATCTGGGTCGACTCTCCCATCCTCTGGCTGGCCTGCCGGCGCCACGAGGCCGAGCTGCACGTTGGCGCTGCGATGAAGGGAGATCACTGGTGTCACCAAGGAGCCAGGAGTCGGTCTGTTTAGGCGGCTAAGGGATCATTGGTAAGACCTAGACATCAACATGGAGGATCTAGTGACGTTTGACCACACCTCGCTGGCGCCAGAGCTGTAGGAAGAAGCAGAGAACCTGCTGCAGTGGGCACAGGAGCAGCTGGCCAAGGGTACTTTCCCCAGAGACGATTACCGCGAATTCATGGAACTAGTGGTCATTACCCTCGGTGGGAAGGTCGAGGGTTTCACTTTCAAGCTGCCGGGACCTGACCACCACGCCCGGTGGATGAGGAAGTGCATTTATTTCCTGAATATTAGGCTGCTGAGGAAGGTGTTTGTCCTGACAGAGGAGGAGCAGGGACAGACCAACAACGTGGTAGAGTTCGTGCTGCTCATGCATGCCAAGTACTGGTTCACCACCCCCCTCGCCTCGTCTGCTGCTAGGCAGGATCTGGAGTTGATGTCTATCGTCAACAAGTACAGGCTGGTGAACCCGAGGCTGGCCTCTGCAGTCCTCAAGTCCTGCAATAGGCATCTGTGGTACATCACCCCGCAGCTGATAGTGCTCTCCCTGACTGACACGGGGCTGGAGGACGACACCAAGGAGCAGATGGCCAGGCAGCTGCACAGCATGGAGAGGAAGGAAATCAGGACCGGCAAGCCGGCCTTTCCTGTGCTGCCCGACGGCCCCACTGTGGCCAGGCGGGAGATGGCCTCCCTGATCACCTCCGACTCCTGGCTCGTGCTCAACATTCTGCAGCTGAATGGCCCCCAGGACTGGCTGCTGGCCCCCGCCACGTCCTGGTCCTTCTCCCCAGAGCACAAGGTGCTGGAGGAGTTCACCCGGAACCTGCTCGTAGTGAACGATCTGGCGGAGCGAGGGATCCACTTGGCCAATGACTACATCAACCGCGTCCAGTCCGAAGAGCAGAGGGCCGCTCTCTTCCAGGTTGTGGAGGACTTCAGGAGCAGCGTGAAGGGCACCACCAAGGCCAGCCTGCGGCTGTGCTAGATCGAGTCCCACGTGGGAGACACGAAGGAGACTCAGTGACTGGACATGGGGCTGTGGTAGATCTAGAAGTGCCTGTTAACATCGTATGATATTGTTGCAATATATCCACATCCAATGAAATATGTGTTTACTGCCAAATGGCGGCGCTGTGGTAAATATATGCGCATATAGCACTATAGCAGTGAGGTCTTTCACCCTGGGAGTGACACCAGCTGTGAGGTTATCCTTCTGGGTCAAGGTAGGGGGAGGTGCAGCCGGGCGGCACCTGCCTGTCACAGGGTAGTCCTGGTCTGCCGTCAGGATATCTGCCTGTGTGCGCCCCTTTACTTTAGGCCGCCCCTCGTCTTCTCCCTGCCGCTCCACCTGTAAAGAAAGGAAATACCGGGTCTATATCAGGAAAAACTATTATTCAACATAACTCAAATTAGCATTGTTTATAGGCCTGTATTGTTTATTTTAAAATCAGACTCAGCCTCGTCATTGGCAATTTTATGACTTTTGTTGATTTACAAAACCTTGCGGCGCCTCGGCTGTAGTGAGGATAAAAATCCGATTTCTTCGGCATGTGCTTCTTTAGTCGACTACACAGCCCTGGTTAGCTTGCAAAAGTAATAGGGAGGAAATTCATATTTTAGAGACACCCTACTGTTGCATACATGTTTAAAGGGGTAGTTTTAAGGACCAGTGGAATTGGTTCGATTTCAACGCAAGTATTCAGCTGTCAGAAACCTCACTACCAAAATTGTACCGGATGTTACCCGGGCCCTGCTTGCATCTGGCTGCCCCGAGAACGTCGATGCTGTGTGTGTGCGGGGGGCGGGGGGGGGGGTGAGTGGATGGTGGATGTGTTGTTGTCTGGGGTACACGGGTGGGTCCTGTAAATGGACGAGTGCCGGCGGCGGTGGCAGTACCCAGGTCGTGTACCTCTATCGTGGCCATCCATCAGTGTCATGTCACACCCGAAGCCCACAACCCCTCCTCGCTACATGACCAGCCGGGCGCACTCACGTATGTGCGTATGTGGTGTGGATAGGAGCCTGGCCTCGCTATATAAATTCGTGTAGTGGTGGCGACGGGCCGCGGCAAGGTTGGTAGGATGTCGGAGCGGTTGAAGAAGCTGTGGACGAGGGGACCGCGGCACCAACCATCCAGCCGGCCCGCCGGCGGCGGCCGGCCGCAGTCGCCCGCACAACGACCCACCCACCCGGCAGTGCCGCCAATGCCCCCAGAGCTCGCTCCGACACCGCTCAGCCCGACGTGGCCCGGACCCCCCTACATACCATAGGTACGATAGCACGGATACCGACACTGACGGGCACCACTAGGACTGGCTACACCTTGTGGTACATAATCCCGCCCCAGGTCACTACCATGCGACTCTGCCTTCGGCGACGGCGAGTCCCGCGTCACTGGACGGCACTGGGCCATCACTGGTCACTTCACCTTCGATCTTGTCCAAGCCGCCATCCGCTGCCTGGTGTCGACAGGCGGCGTCCTGGCTGCCGTTCGTCTCACCGGCAGGATCTGTCGGCGGCTCCTGCCGGGCGCTCTGCTGGCCTTCGCGGGGAGCGCCGTGCTGCTGGAGATTTGCCTGGACAGCCTCGGCAGCCTGCTGCCGGTCGCTACCGGCGTCGTGACGCTGCCGCCCGATCGGAACGGTCACCAGAGGGCGGAGGGGTCGGAGGTACCGGCGGTTCCGCCAGTATGTCCGACCGCTGGGCATACGGATGCCATAGTCGCGCCGTCTCCCGACCGCTACGACTGTGCGTGAACGGTCCCACAGACCAGACCTCTCGTCCTGGAGCAGGACGTTCTGGCTCGGACGCAGAGGACACTGCGGGCGCGCCGAAGAGTCATACCGCTCCGCTGTGTGGCGCCCCATGTCCTGGGCTTTCTTGTCGCAGAGGTCGGCTGCCTTCTGCCAGACTCTGGCGAATGTACGGTGGTGCGCCGGCGCTGCTGACCGTAGCGGATGGCCATATACCGCCTGTGCTGGCGAGCGGCCGTCCGCTCGTGGTGTGCTGCGCAACTCGAGCAGGCCGTGCGCAAACGCGTCTGTGTTGAGGTCGCCGCCCACCATTGTCTTCATGACTAACCTCTTCGCCGCCTTAACCACGGCTTCCGCGTGTCCATTGGACTGGGGAAAGTGCGGCGTGGAGATCTGATACTCCACACCCCACCTTTGGAGAAAATCCCGAGTGCGCCGAGCTGCGAACTGAGGACCACCGTCCGTGCGCAGAACGCAGGGCACGCCCGTGCTAGTGAACAGACCTCGCAGCTGTGACACGAGGTCTCGGGCGGTCGCTTCCCCAGTGATGTGAGATACGAAGGGCCAGCCAGATAGTCTGTCGACGTACACGAGGTAAGTAAGTCCAGCCCAGAAAAATAGTCGGCTGATATCGCCTTGAATAATCGAGTGGGCGTCTTCTCAGATATCAGCGGCACCTTTTGTTTGCTCGGGAGATGCGTCTGACACGCACCGCAGGTACCGATGACGTTAGCGATGTCCTGATCCATTCCCGGCCAGTAGACTACTTGTCGAGCGCGCCTCTTCGTTCGGTCCACCCCTTGATGACTGGCGTGAAGTCTCTGCAGTGTCTCTTGCCGGAGACCTCTGGGTACGACCAGCCGTTGTCCGCAGACAGTCAGACCGCCGTCTACCGTCAGACGATCCCCAGTAGGGTCGTAATAGGGGGTCCAGCTGGGATTTGTGTTCTGGAAATCCAGCTAGGACCACTTCCTTCAGCGCGATGCGCTCTGGATCGCTGTCAGCAGCTGACTGGACCTTCTTCAGCGTTGAATCTTCGAATGGAGACACGCAAGATCCGTCTTCCTGCATTGCGGTGACCATTCGGGTGACCATGCTGGCGATCTGGTGTGACACATCCTCCTTGGCTTTCTCATCTTCTGCCGATGGGATGTCAACTGGAGCCCCAGACAATGCGTCTGGGATAGCGTGTAGTTTGCCCTTCCGCCATGTGGCCCAAAAGTTGAACTGCATCAGCTGTTCACGAAGACGCTGGAGCCGCGGGTTCTCGATGTCAATCAGGCTCTTCGCGTTCGGGATCAGAATGAGAGGCCGATGGTCTGTCACCATCTCGAAACGCTGTAAACCGCTGAGGTACAGCGAACACTTCCTGCATGCCCAAGCTAGGGCTATCATCTCGATCTCGATGACCGCGTACCTCGTCTCGACGTCAGACAGGAAGCGGGAACCGCACTGTATGAGGCGCCACCGTCCGACCTGATTCTGCTGTCGTAGGCAGAATCCAAGGCCGCAGAGATGCGCACCGTCGGTTTCCAGGACGGTCGAACACTGGGGGTCGAAGAAATCCAGAATGGGTGTCGACACCAACGCTTTCTTCACGTCTTTGAAGGCTCCGGTGTGATCCGGCGTCCACAGCCACGCGTTCGTGAGCCGGAAAAGCTGTTGGAGCGGCTCTGCAGCAGCTGCGACGTCAGACGAGAACTCGCCCAGCTGATTGGCAAGCCCTACCTCAGGACGGTAAGGCTTGTGGGCTGCGGGAACTCGGCGATGGCCCGGAGCTTCTTCTTGTCCGCGGTGTAGCCGGATGCGCCGATCTGGAATCCGCAAAAGTTCACTTCTGACTTAGCGAAGGCGCACTTCTCTGGTTTCAGTGTGATTATGTGCTTGTCACACCTCTGCAGCAGCTCCCAGACACGGCGGATGTGCTGGCTGTCCTTGTCAAATGCCAGCAGGTCGTCCACTACCTTGCAGGTGTTCGGCACATCGCCAAGTGCTGCGTCCCCCGTCGGTTTTATTCGTCGCCGGAAGAGAGCAGGCCCATGCTGGCGCGCTTCAATCGGAAGCGGCCCCAGGGCGTGATGAAAGTCGTAAGATCACGAACCTCTTCACGGATGGGGATCTGATGATACCCAGACTTGCTGTCGAGCTTGGTGAAGTAGACGGTGCCACGGCTGATCGACGCCACGGCGTCGTGCGGAGACCGCACCTGGCACTCAGGTCTCTTCACTAAACGGTTGAGCCGGGTAAAGTCCACCGTCAGGCGACATCCAGATACCGTACCATTTTCAGATCGCTTGGCCACCGGCACGATGGGATGGCACCATGCCGTCGGGTGTTCCACCGGCTCGATGATGTCCTTTGACATCAGCTCCTCTAACTAAGAACAAACGTCCTCCCGCCAGCAGAACGGGATGTTTGACTACTGGCATTTTTCCCGAAAAGTGGAAGGAAGCGAATATCATTCCGGTACACAAGAAGGGGCGTCGCGACCTGGCTAGTAATTACCGATCCATTAGTTTGCTCCCGCTCATTTCTAAAGTCTTTGAAAAAGTTGTGTGCGACGCGTTCATCTCCCACATTCGGCCCGTAATTTCGGACTCGCAGCATGGATTCGTGTCAAAGAGGTCCTGTGTGACGAACCTGTGCGAACTGTTGGCGCATGCCACTTCGGCTCTGGAGGAAAAACAACAACTTGATATAATTTATACTGATTTTAGTTCCGCGTTTCAAAGTGTTGATCATCGACTTCTGCTTCACAAATTGGAAAATTCGTACGGCATTTCTGGCCCAGTTCTCTCACTTTTTAGATCGTACTTCATGAACAGACGCCAACGTGTGCTTGTCAACGGTTTGACGTCAGGATGGTCCCAGGTACTGAGCGGGGTTGCAGAGGGTTCCCTGTTGGGCCCGAGCCTCTTCCTGGCCTTCATCAACGATCTTCCCAACGTTTTAGAATCGTCTTGCCTTCTGTACTGTGACGATCTCAAAATGTTCCGTACAATCAAGGGCCAGGAAGACGGCATCGGGTTACAGCGTGATCTAAATTATCTGGAAAATTGGTGCAAAACCTGAAAACTGACCCTGTGTACCAACAAGTGCTTTCATTTTCGAGTCACTCTCAAAACTCATCCATTGCCTATACGTTTTCAGATTGGATCAGCTCAACTCGAATTAGTAACACATGTACGAGATCTCGGCATCATTCTTGGCACCAAATTAACCTTTTCGCATCACATCGACTCCATCGTCATAAGGGGAAATAGAGCCTTGGGCCTCTTAATCCGTAGCCTACAGGGGATTAGAGGCAACTACAGCAAGACAGCTGTAGTAGTGGCCTACTACGCCAACGTAAGGTCCATATTCGAGTACGGAAGCGTAGTGTGGGCGGGAGCGGCGCGCACTCACCTAGATCGGCTGGAGCGCATCCAACACAAATTCTTGGCTTTTCTGGCAGGAACCAGGCGTGACAGGTACAACCTAGGAAATTACGATGAAGTCTGTCAAAAATACAACGTAACGAGACTGTCTGGGAGGAGAGAGCTACTCGATTTGTCGTTCTTTCACGGGCTGCTGAACGGCCGCTGCGAGAGTCCGCTCCTCCTAGGCTGGTTTCCGCTCCGCGTCGCGTCTCGTCGGACCAGAAGCGTCGACCTGTTTGCGGTGCCCCGTGCCCGCGTCAACGCTATTGCAACCAGCCTGTTCTCCCGCTTACCCCGAGCTGCGAACGCATTAACCGCCGTACAGCCAGCACTGGATATGTTTCGGGACTCCAGACGCACTATGTTTGCATTCCTACATGCAACTGCTGTAAGGTGATTGTAGTGTTTCGTCACACATCTGTACGAGATCTTAGCATAAACATTCTCACCTCTTTCATCAGGCCATAATTATATATCGTACATGTTCATGTTTTACTGTATTGTTTTTAACCAGCCACCATTTTACCATTCTGAAGTAGAGTGTCACGAGTGGGCGGCGTGTGTGAGTGTATGTATGAGGACCACCATAATTTGGGCACTGTTCCTGTGTGTGGCAAACCGAATAAATCAAATTAAATCAAGCCGTTGGGAGAGCCGTTGGTGTTGCATCCTCCGCCAGCTAAATCTTCATTGGTCCGCCTGCCATCTCCAGTAACTTCGCCGTGTCGAACACTCGTGAAAAGGCATTCTTCATGGCAGCAAAATGCTGCATCCGAATTTCCACGGATGGCACGCCCTGACGTGTGACGTCCCACTTGGGGGACTGCCGAGACACAGCCTGCCTGGCTGTGTGCTGACCCGCTGTGGCCGTACCCTGCGGCTTGGCGGCGGGTCCGGCGTCCGGGTCCAGATGCTCCTTGGCCGGGTACCATATATATGCGGCCCCGGCTACTGATCCGCAGCTGATGCTGCCGATCTGTTGTGGAAGTTCAGCAGGCAGGATCCGGAACTTCACAGACTCTTGCCACGATAGCAGGGCACTGTGCAGTGTCGGAACAATCGCCACCGCTATGGTGTGGACGACGTCACCGAGCTGAAGGGTGGCCTCACACGTCCCCAGACATGGGATCTCGCTCCCGTCGGCTGCATACAGCTTGTCTGAGGAACGGAGCAAGTCCCGCTGATGAATGCCCAGTTTGTCCGCTACTCGTAGAGGCATCACGGATCAGCTCCTGTATCCGGAGTCCAGACGGTATCTGAAGTCGATCCACCAGGTCCATGGTCCATGCAACATCAGGTGTACCTGGGGGAGCGCCGGGCTCTTACCACTCTTAACAGCACATCGGAGATAGGATTTCTTGCCGCCGTCAGGGGCTGGCGCGCCTTGCACCGCCCGCGATCCCCGCTGCTGACTTGCGACACCTGTCGGCGACTTCCGGAACTGTCAGTCGACCAACCTTGGCCCTGGCGGCCGCGTTCGGGGCTAGCCATGCGCCGCGGGCGGCCATTGTCACTGCGTTGACGGCAGGCAGAGGAGAAATGATGTTTTCCATTACACTGGAAGCACCCGCGGCCCAGCGCCCTGCACAGCCTGTCTTCAGTGTGATGAGCTGAACCACAGCGTCCACACTTGCCAGTGCGCACATCGGCTGGCCTGCCACGGTCACTGGGCTGCCGCGGCCGGCTGCGATTCCGCTTGTACTGGGAGACCTTGGCCAGGGACGGTTGCACCGATCCACGAAGAGCAGAGCTGTTGTTGGCAGAGTTCTCAGACGCATGACATACGTCAAATGCTGTCTGGAGAGTGAGGTCCGGAACTTCCAGCATCCGCCGCCTCGCCTCTTCATCCCGCGTTCCCACGACGAGTTTGATCTCGGAACCGATCGTCGATGCATTGGGCACAGAAATCGCAAAATGACGCGATTTCCCTCAGAGCACAGAGGTAGTCGTCTATCGACTCACCGGGCTCTTGGACCCGGGTGTTGAAGTGACCACGGTCGATTATTATGTTCCGCTGACGGCGTAAATGCATTTGCATGGTAAACTGTTGCTGCTGCTGGGCCACCAGCTGCATCAGCAGCTCTACGGGCGAAAGCTTTGCCTCGGTAGCCGGCTCTCCGGCCGCCGTGCCTGGCGATGCCCCTGCGCTGTCCATGCCCCGCGGTGCCGGGATTCCAGGTCACAGTCACTATAGTTCACCACACTCCGCACGCACACGAACTGTCCGCCCCGAGAGCACTGTCCATCTACGAGCACACTGACCGCACCATGTTATGCCTCTTATTGGTTGGAGCTCAAAATGATTCTAACTCATAGACGCAGGGGTGAAAAATGTCGTATCTGCTGCAAACTTTTTCCGAGGTACGAAACTGCTACATGAAAAAAAGGCATCTAGAACATCGTGCTCCATGGGTTGATTCGTGTTCCCCAAGGCTACTGCAGCCTAGGCTTGTTGTCAAGTATCCGAAAATATGTTGTTCAGAATTGCGTAGACGTTGTGCAATATGTTTCCAGCAGAACTGATATTAGCATACAAAACATCGAACGTACACAAGAACCGCGGCTACACGATAGATGCGTCACATCGCCTACCGTACTGACACGAAAAAAAATGGCAAAACCTGGTGCACTGGTAGGGCATAAGGGCGTCACAGCGCGGGCCACGGCCGTCCGTGTCAGCTTGCGAGTGTGATTCATGAAAGGAATGCAATCACACGCAATCACAGACACACGTAACCAATGTCTTCGCAGAATTTTTCGACACCATGAACGCATACCGACAGGTGTACCTACAAGTTAGGTGTACATACACCGACACACCTAATCTGACACACAATCCTGCAAAATGTGCTCTATGTATGTGAGAAGACGGATCTAGCCGGGCATTCTATTTTTGTGGAACATGTCATCAAGGTGAAGCACAGCGAACAAGCAGCGATGCGTAGTTACGGTGGCGACATTTTTGGGTGCGCCTGCGCTGTCGAGAGGACGGACCGAGGCGGGAAAAACAGCGGACATGGATAAGGACAATTTCAGATTTCCGCGCGCTGTGTGAGGGTGAGTCGCCCAAGCCGATTGCTGTAGCAGAAACTTCTTGCTCCGATTGGTATATGACATACATCGCATTACATATAACTACTGGACCCCCCCTCCCACCCCATCAAGTAGGAAAACACCTCGTCCCGTGCTCACACTAGATGGGATGCCTGCGTACTTTCATTTTGGCGCTTGTCCTGCCTCTATGGTGGTTGTTGACTGCCATGTAGGATTTCACTCAGTTGGAACCATTTGTGGTTAAAGTTCGGTATGCTGTTGGTCACTATGGCGGGATATTTTATATACGAATAAGATAATTCGAAGTCATCTGGTTACGCCCTTGCATTTTTATAATTTTTCTAGCGTTTTTTACTTTGTCAAATATGATGTTCTATGCTTTCTTGTTTCCAGACCAGATATCCGGTAAAAAATATTCCATCCGGCCGTTACGGACAAATAAAGTGTCATGGCCGTATGCCGACAATTTAATGCGAGTGGTATGAAAGTCCTCTTTGGTTGGATTGTCGTTAATGTTTTTGCAGCATCGGCTTAATTCAGGGTAAAGAAACAAGCTAGAGCTTGGTGGGGAGCCCTGCCTCAGTTCTCGCAAAATCACACAAGGTTCAGAAAGGCTATCATTTAGCCGGCGCTCACAGCCTCAGGAAAATTTCTTCTTTGAAATAATACTTGAACCTACAAGGGGAAATTAAATGTTAGAACTAGTGCTTACAAATGAGGGCATTCTGTTTCAAAATGTGAACATAGTAATTACAATATTATATGCTTTTCCTTACATGTCAGAAGTCCCATATGCATGTCCGTACAGAATCAATCAAACATGGATTCCAAATTTTGGTAAAGGAAACTTCCTGGATGAAATCAACTGGGAAGAGTTATTGATGGGATTAGACGGTTATGAAATGTGGATAATGGAATGCTTATCAAAATACATACTAATAACATACACAATGCAAGCATTCTGGTAATATTATATCTGATTATGATAATGAAATGCCAGTGATGTAGCATAATATGTCAGCAATAACAGAGAGGTCTATCAATATCATCATAATGATCAGTCTTGTAGACAGCTCAAAACACCGGAACAACCGAATTATGGGGGATTCAAGAGTTAGGTATACTGATGGTTCATTTTATAGTCGGAACTCAAGTAGAATCACTAGAGTCTCCAAAGTGACTTCAAATTGAAAACCTCAAGGTTTTCAATTTGAAGTCATTGGTAGGCGGAACTGGTGGAGTAGTTGGAGGAGGCGTCACTGTCCAGTAAAGGCCCTGGTCAGAGTGATTCTACGACGCGTCTCTCCACTGAAGAGACGCATCTCCACTAAGAGACGTAACTTTTTTGTCCCGTGCGATAGACGGTTGGGACGGTCCAAACCCTGCGGCTTCCGGGTTTAGACTGTTCATTCGCGGGCGGCCGAACCCACATTATCTTGGGCTGCCATATTCGGCGGGAATATGGCAGCGAGTCAGAAAGTCTCCATAACCACACAACAGGGGGGTGGGGTCCTTTATACCCCCATCTAATTTCCCAACTAAGCGTTGCACGAAAACGGAAGTGGTATCATCGGAAAGCGCTCGATGAGTAGGGCCCGAACCCACCCACACATTTTATCCTCCAAAAAAGTGACGTCACTAGAGGTGTCTATGTAATTCCGACTGAGATCATGTTTTTTGCTTTCGGTAGTTCATTTTGAAGGATATTTTAAAACAGAAATTATTTGGAATCAGAAAAGGCAGGCGAAATCAACCATGGTCCTATATTTCTCCCACTCAAAAATCAACATTTTAACAATTTTTTGAAATTTTCCAAATGTTAACTTTCAAGTTTCTTCAATTTTTCGTTCTCTAATGGGTAGTCCGAACTGCGAAACACTGCTTTAAGTCAACATCCCTTCATATAAAATGCTTACTTTAGCCAGAATCTTCCATTTAACCCTAATGGGCAAATATGCAAAACTAATCATCAAAAGCGAAAAATCAACATCATCATCTAATCTAATCTAATTCTAAAATCTAAGCAAATCATCAACATCAAAAACAAAAACAAAATTTACTCTGGTGCGTTTTGTTGCATCTCTAAAGATACCAAACTTTTAAAGTTTCATTCAAAAATTTGCATCAAATAAAGCGTGATGACTGGTTGAACTTTTTTGGAGGTATCTCACTTGACCTTGAATAACTCGTTGACCGTAGGTGACCTGACCGCAACATTTTCACACAACATGCCAAATTGATGTGGGAAAAGGTGCGTCAAATTTCGGCGCGCTGCCGCGCGCCGTTTTTCATCATCCGCGGAAAAACTTAGGGGGCGTAAAATGACTCATCTAGACGAGGCGGGTTAGTAAGGGTTCGTACACGCCTCTGATGGTCCGTAAGCTTCGTAAAGGACCGCATACATTCGTAAGGGCTCGTAGACGTTCATAAGGACCAATTGACTTTAGTGAGAGTTCGTAGACGTTCTTAGGGGCCCGACAACAGCCATACAGTGTTGTTTGCCTTTTCATCTCTACCATGGCGATCCCGTAGGGCGTAGATGATTGCGTACGGGCCCCTGGAGTGACCCTTCGGGCCGCGCTGGGGGCCCGTCGGAGGCCAAGGGGGGGGGGGGGAACTACCCCCGCCGCCCTTCCCCTTTGCCTCTCCCCCTTGGTCCCATGGCGATGTCAGAACACCAACTTTTGCTAACCTGGAGGCCACTGATGATGTCACAGGTCATTTCAAGCACAATTTGCTTGAGTCACAGGTGAATCGCAGTACATCCCCGAAGTTACCGAATAATCTACGTTTGGTATGGAATATAACACAGCTAAACACTACCAATATAGTTGATATAGGTCATAAGCGTTAGTTTAAATGTTGGATATACTTAACATGCCTCACCGCAAATATCCATCCAAACATCTCCAACGATTCCATCGATTTAGTGGTTTCCCAGTAGGGCCATAGTCTATTGAGATGACATATGCTAACTCAAATACTTTGAACAGATCATATCAAACCGCAGCGCAAATAAAATCAATATCATCACCGACCATCCATGGATGATATAGTCGTTAACATTATACGAATCCCGTGATCGTCCAGGCACATGTTTCTGTGACGTTATTTGACCTAATTATGCTCGCCGGGCATCCAAATTTTAACACCACATATGAAGAATCAGTTTTAGAGCATACCACGTTTCACATTCCTAACTTCAGTGGTTTCACTGTAATCGTGAAAACGCAAAAGGGGGAAATGACCCCTGTTTTTCTTCGGGTTGATACCTGCACTGGAATGGGGAGGGGGATCCGCTACTCTCTCAGGTTCTTTGCAAATATCTCCAAAACCAAGAAACTTACCGATGTGATTCCTCGTTTATCTTCAGATATGGACCCACCTCGACGTTTAAAAAATACAAATTGGTTGGACATTTTCAAGTTTGTGGTGCACAAAGTCAAACGTGTAGGGCAAAATGGTTTGTGAAAAATGACGGTGAGACATTTTAAGCATATCCAAGCAACACATTTCAACTAACGGCTATATATTATATCGACTATTTGGTATGTCCAATTGGTAATTTCTAGCTGTGCTATATTCCCTACCAAACGTACACACTAGTTATACCAATGACGCCAAGCGCACAAAAATAGCAAAGTGCATGAGAGTTGGCCTCATTTGACCCATAACGAGTAGGAGTAGGATCACGAAATTAAAACACAGAAGTATTTCCCACATCCATCAGTCACCCTGGAATGCTAAGGTTCCTAGCTTTCATAGTTAAGATCACATTTTTATTGTTTTTCGCTTTCTACGTCATGCCTATCCTTCTTCAACATTTTGCGAATATCTCTTAGACTGATGCTGGATGCAGCTTGCGCATCACCTGCCTGTAGCACTTCTCAGAAGTCATATGTTGCTCTGGAAGTTCGTCGTAGTGCTCCCGCTTTCCAGGTGGTTCCTTCTGTGCTTTATTGCTCTTTCACACAGCGACTGATCTCCTACGAAGCGGAATGTGAAATTATAACTCACACAAAATGAATCACATTGCAAAGTCCTAAGTTTTACATCACCGTGCCACGCGTCTCCGAACTTTATTTGATATCTGGCGACCGATGGCGAATGCATTCCCACTGAGGAAATGCAACATCACACCGTTGAATGCGCAGTCATATCACAATGCTATGGGGCGGCTCACAGAACCCAGATTTGTCTCTTGGCATTGTGAGCAAAAACACAGACGTACCAACTCTGTCGATTTGTATTGCTCGTCCGTTCATTCCCGCAACTTCTGGATGGTCACAATCCGTAATTTGTAGTATGCAGGTATATTTGCCTTTCGCCTCCCTCCACATTATGTTTTGCATTGTCTTTCACTTATTCATACTTGAGCATTCATTCAGTTGGCATCCTACTCTTGTGTAGAATGCAACATTTTAGAGTACAATTGTTATGAATAAAGCGTTATGTTTCAGATAAGCTCTTGGGGATCAGTTGGCATTCAACTCTTGTACAGAAAACATCATTTTTAGAGCGCAGGTGTGATATGTGATGTGATGTCGTTATGAACAACGTTATGTTTCGGAAAGCGCATGACCTACACCCTGATGCCGGAGTTGAGAACCTTTCGTGTAGCCAGTGACGAACTCTGGGAACGAATTCGAGCTGTTTGAAACCAGCTGGCAAGAACCTGACAGACTCCGTTCCCAGACGAATGCAAAAGGTGGTCGACAACGGTGGCGGATGATCACGACATAAGGCTGCAGCAGCAGCCATTCATTGTTCCAGTGTTAGAGGCATTGCTCTGTGTGCTGTGTTTCTGTTTTCGTCTTTGTCAACGAAACAGATCTACATAGTCGTGATGTGCCCTCATGCATTGCCCACCCTCGGAATGTGACATACGAAACGGTACAATACACTATTCACTGAGCCATGGATGGAGATATCTTGCCAGCTCAAGGGCCCAGCTTTAAAACCAGGTACCCTGGATCGCCCTCGGCATTATATACTCCCTACCTCGGACCACGTCATTCCAGATTCTCACGATTTCTCGGTTTTTGAAAGCTGCATTCCTGTTTTCTCCCCCAGATGCAGTGCCGGGATCCAGCAGCCAGCAGTGGTTTCCAACCCTCCTACACACTAGTGCTTCCGCCCGTGTCGCGAATCATAAAGAATAAAACAAACTGTACACTGATAAATGAAGGGAACAGCCGAGGAAGGAAGTGATAATGATGCGGGAACAATGTTCTGTAGAAGTCTATGGATACGGAAGCACACATGAGATAAAATTTAGACATTGCGTGTAAAGAAAATATACGATCTTCAATATACCAGGGTATATAATACCTGGTATATTGAAGGTCGTATATTTTCTTTACACACAATGTCTAAAACACAGGAGCATCTAAGAGCCATTCTTCGTTGTATTAGATAAAATTTAGCCACTTTGACAGTTCCGTACTAACACAATTAGCAAAGTCGTCTTCTATACAGTGGATTCAGGAACTGGGTGATGTGCAGCGAGAATAGCTGCTAAACAAATCCGTATATTATGGCGTTAACTGTACATAATATGGTTGGAAAATCGATCACACGCGCCCCTCCGAACAGTTTTGGACTTATCAAGCATAGATATGCCTAAGAGCATGGATACGTGGTACATGCTCTCCCCACAAAATGTGGTCTCGGGCTTAGGAAAGTCAATGAACCGAAATGTGTTGTTTTAAGGCCGATATCATGTGCATAGCGAGAAGCAACATACTTCATCGTACAAATTGCCGATTTTGGCCCTATATTTGTCTGCCCACCCCAACCCCCTCGTCGGTCCACCGTCAGTGTTCTGTTTCTACAGTTCTTGCATCTGTGTTTCCAAGTATCGGATTTTGTACGCACACTACCAGGTTTCTCATGTACCCGCAAGATCAGCTCGTGCGAATGCCCTGCATTTCATTGGCCTTGCGAATTTTGACGTTTAGCGGATCCCGTAAACCAGCGAATCGTCAGCGGCAGGGAGAGATGTACACTGAGATTTTTGACTAAAATAGAGCGTCGCGTATCGTGATCAGCTTTTCCAATGCTATAAAGCCTCGTCTTGATGATGTGTTTACTCCGTGACACTATATAAACACCGCTACTACCAACGTACCTGATCAAATGGGAGTCCGGATCAAATAATGGGAGTTTGTAAATCTTATAGAAAGAAGTGCGATACACGCTTCTAATTCGGAACAGAATTTCACCAGCGTTCGCGAAGTGTTCCAGCAGCGCAAAAGAAGAGCTTCGGAAATCGCTGCATAGACGCGTTTCATTGACGTGTAATGACGCGGTTTATGCGGATCATTATGGTGTTCAAACACGACGCCAGGGGAAAAACGCGCGCCATTTTTTATGTGCAGTGAAGATGCTGGCGGGATCAGAATGGAGTCCTCTAGATTAGATGAAGGTTAGTCTATATTTGCACGGGTATATCTAGTTGTGCTTAGCCATGTGCTGGTGCTGTTTTGTAGTGTTTTCTTATGACAAGTAATGCATTTTAAGAACATTAAATATGCAGTTGCCAAGACTATTGATAGAATGTGAGAAGTCTGCTCATCCTGTACTCAAGCCACCATTGCTGGTGGCTTGGACCTCAAACTGTGTTGGATGAGTGGTAGATTTCAGGTTCATTACCACTATTATGTTGCTGCCATGTTTGAATAAAAAATTGCTGAGGGAAATTCAGTTTTGTTCTTCAGAAAGGGCCATGATACAGAACAGTTATAGCTGTACATGGGTGTGGCGCATCCTAGAAATGGATGGGGGAAGGGTAATCTGAAATTTTGGGGAACAATTTAACCTGAGAGCATCTTTAAATGTGAAGATGCAAAGTATGTGAGTTTTTTTTCAACTAATATGAGACAGGGAACAGTGGAACATTTTGCCAAATTTGGAGGGGTGGAAAGGAGGATTGTTCCCAGTGCTCCCACTGGTTGCATCCATGTATATGCCAGCACATTTGCTTTTGTCTACATAGAAGATATGAACTCTATGATGATATTAACCTCACGTTGAATCCAGTGCACCGACTTGGTTGCAATGGTTGAATCATTGCTAATTCCCATGTCTTTCACAAATAAATTGAGCTGCATTTCAAATGTTCAACTCCCTTGTTGGAGAAGAAAGACTGCCTTAGCCTTATCCTGCTATGCTTAACGTTAATTTTGAACTGATGACATTTAATTGTATCATTTCTGTTAAATTTGAACATTTCCCTGAGATATCCCCTCTGTTCCTGACAGACTTGTGCTAGACTCGAGTTGAATCGAAAATCGCGTCATGAATCAATCATTTTTGGATGAGTCGCAAGTTGAATCGATTCTTTTCCCAAAAATATATCTTGAGTCGTGAGTTGAATCACATCTTTCATTTTTAAATGAGTCGAATCATGAGTCAATCATTCAAATCACAATGAGTCATTTGAGTCTTAAGACTCAAATGCAAGTTATGAGCAAATGATATAAAGCATGTATTTTTGTGAAGAGTATGCCATGACACAAAGTAGGGAGTAAAAGCACAACATAGTTATTCATGCTTAGCATAACAATTGTCAACTTGTCAGCTGCCAGTGAGTAAAGAATGAGGGGTACTGAAGTTATTTACCAAAAACCAATGACAATATCTACAAATAAGTATTAATGTTAAGCTTGGTATTCACAATCAGTATCATGCATGAGTCAATCTGCACTGAATACAATTACGTTGCTTTGTTATTTGTCACACGTGCGTCTGGTATGTAATAAGACCAAAGACTGACATTACTACAGGAGTTTTGTAATGCATTAGGTACTTATTTTATTTTTTAGTTGTGGTGCTTGCAACTCAACTTCGTTTATTGCTTTATCCTCCACAATTTTATCCAAGCAAATTCGTCAACAAAGCTGCCAAACAACGAGATAAGTTATTTTGTATAGCTCACTTCTGAAATGAGTCAATTACTTTATGTATTTATCATGTATTTATCTGTATATATATACCAATCATTACAGTTCATGACGAATGATAAATAATGTGAGGTGAAAACAAAGTTATAGCAAAAATATTATATTCAACCGATGTTTCGATATTAAAGCATCATCGTTGGTTTCAAAATAAAAACTAATTCCCTTATTTAATTAGACACAGATGGCGTTGACATCGAAACGTCTGTCGAATAAATTATTTGTGCTATAACTTTGTTTTCATATCACATTATATATATATATATATATATATATATATATATATATATATATATATATATATATATATATATATATATATATACGATGCTTTAACATAAAAATATCTGTGAAATATAATATTGTTGCTATAACTTTGTTTCCACCTCACATTATATATATATATATAATGTTAGTTGAAAACAAGTTATAGCAAAAATAATTTATTGAACAGACATTTTGATGTCAAAGCATAT
Organism: Ashinkailepas kermadecensis; assembly: GCA_034440615.1. Classification (NCBI taxonomy): domain Eukaryota; kingdom Metazoa; phylum Arthropoda; class Thecostraca; family Neolepadidae; genus Ashinkailepas; species Ashinkailepas kermadecensis. The sequence continues at coordinate 133,094 of JAOTOM010003464.1, forward strand.
TCATCCGTGTCTAATTAAATAAGGGAATTAGTAATATATATATTTCATATCTTCCATATTCCAATATATATATATATATATATATATATATATATATATATATATATATATATATATATATATATAATGTGTGGCCATTGCACACTGAATCATATGGCCCATGAGTCTGATACCACTGAGTCGGATCTGAATCGATTCAAATTTCTGTCAGTCTGTTTGAGTCGTGAGTCAAATCATGCTTTGTGAGCTCTGAGTCTGAATTGAGTCAAATCAAATCATTTTGACCTGCTCTGAATCATGAGTCGAATAAGATCTCAAGATCTATGAATCACATGTGAGTCAACTCAGAAAATTTGAGTCGAGAACAAGTCTGGTTCCTGACCATGGCCAAATTTAAAGACCTTGATGACATCTCCTCTCAGCCTTCTATATCCAAGTCGAAACATACTCATAGAGATATCACTGTTGGCTGTTCCATGACCATCGCCAAAATTTAAAGACATCAACAAGATGTTCCCCCAGTATTCTATATTGCAAAACATTCAATTTCTTCAATATTTCCTTATGTTAGGTTGACTATATGTACTCACATGCATGTATTTGTATGTACCATCGGACATTATTGTTGCCCCCCTTTAGCACCCTCTAAAAACCAACAATCTTTCATAACTAATGGATCAGTCTTGAACGTGGTATTCAAAACATGGCCTGCATACACACATTCAAGGTTCCTGATGTCTTTTTGTGGCAAGGCCTGCTCATCTTGCCCTCCAATTGTTCTAAACACTCAGATCATCAGAAGATTTCAGAACTACTGCGGATGCCAATTGAGTGTTGGAAAACTTGTTTCCTGGCATCCAATATATGTTGTGCTCCAAATGTTGTACTCACATGTTTTCACAATGCAAACTGGGATATTTTGGCACAACTACCACTTGGCTTTCTGGCTTGCAATAGGTGGGTATGTGGTAGTTATTGTTCCTGTTCAGGGTTGCTGTGGGGTACACAATATCCATTCTTCCTAGTCAAAGTCCTGGAGTACAACTTCCTATATACCAGGAAGCATGAAGCTTTCCAACACTGGGCCATTTCAATGTTATTTACAAATGTAATGAACAATAGTGATCCCTGTACTGACCCCTGGGTGACTCCACAAAGAACATCTTGCAATGATGACTTTGTGTCATTCAGCATCACTCTGCTGCCATTAAGAAAGTCACAACTCTATCTGCAATAGGCTACCTAGGATGGCTATCTGTAATACCATTGAGCTGAAGCTGCATCATTAACCATTTATCGAATACCTTATCAAAGACATTCTGAATTTTCATTGCATCTTCCAGCATCATCAGCTGGTTAAATCTACTAGTAAATAGAAGCTCGAAAGGGAGTCAAGTGGATCAAGTCAAGACCATATCTCACAAAAATATATGTTGCATATGTATGAATGAAATCATGATCCTGCTGATATGCTATCAGTTGCCATGCAAATATGACCTGCCTACATTATTTGCATACCTACCGACCAATAAGCCAAATTAAAGCAGGTTTCGACAAGATCTTGGGGTAAGGACAAATGGGTACTTAAGCCTAATGCTATGGAATGCAAGGTGATGTATTGTGGTAGGAACAATTCAAAAGTGGACTACTAATTGAAAACTAATGAGACAAAAATACATAAAAGATGAGTGCAACAATGAGCTGCAGGGGCCCTTCTTGGTTGCACTCTGTGGACGCAATGAACTAGTAGTGGTGCAGTTTCTTCCATGGCTGAGGTAGAGTGTGCAGCCACCAATCACCAACTTCATGCTCATCCCCCTACAACTATGCAGGAAATAACACAAATTTTGAAAATAGCGATCAAATAGGTAGGCAGGTACCGACAGGGAAAGCCAATGCAGGCATTTTCATCCTTTGATAGGTTGGTACTCACTTGGCCCTCCCAAACACACTTCGGCACTCCCCACCAATGATTTTGCAAACAGCAAAACTACAACGACAATGTACTGTCACTTGGGACAAGCTGAGACAACATAAGAAGTTAAAAAGCAAAAGAGCATAACTCAGTCCCAATGTAATTTTTGTTCTCAATATATTTTCATTCATAACAAATACAATTTCGTGGTGCTGGTGAAACCTAAAAGATGACGTGATGAATGAATGATGCCAATCACCCAATCTATTTGAGTAAATATCAAATTTCATTAATTTGCTTTTGGACCTTTCACTGCAGTCTGCAGGCTCCCCTCCCCCGGCCACTGCTTCCCGACTGTTGCTAGCTGCATTATTGTATGTAATCCAGAGATGATAAACACAGGAATATAGGATTGTGCTGATATTCTGACATTGATCAAGGGCTGGTCCAACATCCAATCTTGTGGGGATATACATAGGGGGGGAAACCCTGTGTTTTCTCGAATTTTGCACTCATCCTGTATTCAAAACAGGCATTTGACACTACGGGACGGTGGGGGGGGGGGCATGGCCCCAATGTCCCCCTTGGACCCGCCCTTGGCATTGGCTGTGCTGCTTTGTTTCAGGGCTTACGAGTTACGGCCGGGGCACCTTGCAAGCAGTGTAGTTCAGTGTTATGGTCGTGGGTTGGATAATGGAATTATACCGGAGGCTATGGCACCGTCGAAAATCATCCTATCCTGAACCCCAACCCAGGACCTACCTCACAATTGCGAAACGAGACACATACCGCTGAGGTACATTGCCAGCTTGGTGAATGGTGGACCGGTCGTAAACTCTGAAACAAAGCGCCACACCCCTGTATTTCTCCAAGTGCTTGTGATTTCTTGGTTACATAAAAATGTACGTCTAAGCTCTTGTGATGTGCAGTAGACGATATTTGAACTGAAGTCAATACAAGGTCAAGAGCGCATTTGGATTTCGCTTGCAACGTTTATTTCACTGATCAATATGATGTCACAATATTGGCTGCTCTGCCGGTGTAATCGTGTCACTGATCTGGTGATGTGTTTCAATACTTGGACGTGGTTATGAGTTGAAATGAGGTTGAAACACACAACCTTTGTTAGGTATAATCCAGGATGTTAAACTTAAAGGATGTTAAGCTCAACTTAAAAAGTCCATGTAATGGATTTGCTATGCATAGCAATGCATAGGCAATCTATGTCTATGCAATGGAGCTGTCACCTTGGGCTTGCAAGGCAGAACCCACAGTGGGCGGACTTCTTGGGTCTGCTAATCTTTTGCGGGCTGTGTATGCACACAGTTTGACTGTTGTTCGCTTCAGAAGGGAAAATGCCACTTCTGTGCAACATAAATTTATCATGTTTGTGTGCCATTTGCTCCTTCAATCATACAGTATGTATGATTGTATGACAAAATAGTAACTACATAGGTAGTAGCTATTTTGAACAGCATTGCCAGAATTGCTTCAGCAGTCTCCTGCTGGAGTGCTCACTATTGAGCTGTTAGTCTGGGAATGGTATTTCTACCATTGTGTCGGTTGGCTTTTTGTTTCCGGAATATCCTTTTTCAGGCCTATGAATGCCAGCTCTAGTGCAAAGGTAAACAACAGGGCCTCATGGCCATAGTTCCACCCAGGGTCGGATCTAGGAATCCGTTAAGGGGCGCCTACAGTCCTGGGTGGCATGCCTGGAATGGAGCTGCTAAATGTATGCTGGAGGCGGCACTAACCTTCCTGTGATACGTGCCTCAGGGGCCCCTTTTCTAGCTGGGGGGGGGGGTTGCACTCCGACATCCTGACGCGGCGATATAGACGGAGGTGCGGCGACCTCTCCCCCTGTTGGCGTTAGGGGCGGCGACCTCCTGCTCCCTCCTCCCCTCGGATTCGACACTGGTTCCATTGGGGTGGGGTGGTGTGTGGGGGGGGGGGGGGGGGAGAGACATGCCTTCCAATGTTGCCAAAATTAACCCTTGTATTGCAGGTAGCCTTCTAAAATTGATAGAGTTGTGGCCTTCAGATAGATAGCAGAGAGTGATGCTAAATGACACAAAGTCATCATGGCAGGATGTTCATAGTGGAGTCCCCCTGGGGTCTTTATTATTATATTGTTTTTATAAGAAGTTGCGCTGCGCACGTCGTTGTGCAAGTTACCATTCAGGCGACAGCGCCTGGTTTGGTCATATTGACGCCCCGGGGCCTTGGCATGTGCCGGGATTCGAACTCGGGTCAGCCACGTGCAAACCCGAGATGATACCCTGACGCAATTTCGACGCCACCACCATGGGTCAGTACTGGGGCCACTACTGTTCATTATATTTGTAAATAGCATCGAAAGTGGCCTACACAGTAGGGCATTTCATTTTGCTGACGATTTGAAAGTATTAGGGAATTTCAGGGTAAAATGAGCAGGCCTCACTACTTGGATGAACTTGTGAAGTGGTCCGAAAAGTAGAAAATGAAATTCAACTTTGATAAGTGTAAGATCATGCATGCAGGTGGGCAATATATCAGGGATCCATACTGGATGGGTGGCCAAATACCGGCTGTGACTCAACAAGAGAAGGATTTAAGTGTTATTGTGAACACAAAATTGGGGGCATCAGAGACGACCAATGAAGCCAGGAAGAACACTTAGAATGTTCGGGGCAATATATGGGAATGTATCATGCAAAAGTGAGGAAGTTATCAGGAAACTTTACTGTGCATATGTCAGTCCGCATTTGGAATACTGTGTTCAAGCTTCGTCCCTTAATTATGAAAAAGGTTGCTGAGAGCAACAAGAGAGAGTTCAAAAGAGAGCAACAAAAAAGGTTAATGACATGAGCAACCAACCACATCAGGAAATGTTTAAGAAATTTAATGTTTTCACTTAGATATAGAAGGCTGAGAGGAAATATCATCGAGGCCTTCAAATTTGTCCCTGGTCAGGAACAGGGATATCTTATGGAAATGTTTGAATTTAACAGAAATTATGTAATTTAGAGGTCATCAATTCAAAGTTAAAGTTAACCATAGCAGGACAAGGTTAAGACAATCTTTTTCGTCAACAGGGACATTGGAATTAGCTATCAGACTCCATTGTCAGTAGCAGTACCCTGAGCATCTTTAAACACGGCGTAGACAAGCATTATAGGGATGAGGAGTTGTTTTTCAGTATTCGAGGGAAAGCTAGTGACAAATCTGGTGGCCAACTAATTCATTGTGTCCACAAAGTGCAGCCAAGAAGGACCCCTGTGGCTCAAAGTTGCACTTATATTTTATGTTTTTGTCCCCGAATTTTGTCCCGATTTTGTTCAGGAACATAATTTGAGGACAGATTTCCACCTGGGACCTGGATGTACCACCCCTCGCCGTTAATTCTTAGGTTGTAGCTATGGGCATGCCAGTTACAATTTCTTACTCTCCCTCCAATGTAATTAACATTATGTATTTTACACGTTACGTCGCGCAATTGATGGCCCCTATACACATACATTTGATAAAACATGTTCTTTTGTGGATAGTGAATGCATATGGTGACAGCTAGGGCTTACGCCACATCAACTGTCAGGCATTTCACTTCATGATGTGGCAATGCTAAATCACTGTCGCAGGTGTATGTGTTAGTAAATGATTCATAATTATTATGCTGGTAATTTTGTTCCCGCAATGCACATGATGTTGAGGCACTTCTCAGAAGATGTACCAATTCTGTGGACCTCACAAAATTCAGAGCTTGACCAAATGGGTGTATGAGAACGTCTGTTGTGAGCGAACCATGAAATGCGAAACCAATGCTCCCAAAGTTTGGCAACTGGTCATGCTTGTGTCATGTTTCTTTCAGTATCGATGTCCACCGTGCAGATCTGAAGAAGGTGTCCTATCAGTACGACCCTGATTTTGCCATTGTTTGCTTCATCTGTCAGAAGAAGTTCAGGGAAGTTAAGCGTTGGCTGCGCCACTTGCGTGATGTGCATGATCATGATGAGCGATCGAGTGTCTCTCAGGAATGTGTAACTCCCAACGATACGAATTTTGGAAACCTGTCAAATGTTCGCACTTTGGAAAGTCCTGGACAATCTCGCTCACATGATCTGCGTTCATCTGGATCTGATGACTGTGCAAAGTTTCATGAATTAATTATAGGACTGACAGCGCGTAACGTACCAGATTCTGTTTGTAATGACATTGTGAGACAGTTCAGGGTATTTGGTAAACGTGTAGTGATAGAATGTGAGGAACAACTGACCAGATACAATATTCCAAAGAGCGCATCAGTGAGCGACAATTTACAATCTGTGGCTGCTTGTGACTCTGTTAAGTCAGCACACTTGCGGAGTACTTACGCACATAAGAACTTGCTGGCTGTACCACGGACTACCATCCCTCTTGAGACCCAAGATGCTCGCACTGTGAGCTCGTTCCAATACGTTTCACTTTTGGATCAAGTGCAAAATTTGTTTAGGAACGAAAGTTTTGCCTCGACCGTTTCGTTAAAGCTAGGTGAATACGCTCCCTGCAAGAACGGTGTATACAGCGACATATTGAACGGTCTTTGCCATGGCTCAGTTAAAAACAACGATCTTCTTTTTATTCTGTACTATGATGAGTTTACCATCACATGCCCCATCGGCGACAAAACAGCGGCATACAAATTAGATGCTGTGTATTGTGTTCTCGTGAATCTGCCTCAGAGGGTTCGGTACCGTAACATACTCCTTCTTCTCTTGTTTGCTATAACTACATCAAAAAGTATTCGTGGAAGACGATTCTTCGTCCACTTTTGTGCGATTTCAAGAAGCTCGAAGATGAGGGTATACTTGTCGTTCACTCGGGATAATTAGTTCGTGTTACTGGCGGTCTTGCAGTTTTCTGTGGTGACAACTTGGCCATCCATAGTATCTGCGGGTATTTCAAGTCCTTCAACGGTTCTAGGATTTGTAGGTATTGCTACATATCAAAGAAAGACTTGCCGTCCTGCTTCGACTTGTCTTCTGTTTCATCCCGGACCCAGCAGGACTATGACGCCGACATAGCAAGCCTTTTGCTGGATAGCCGTGCATGCAATAAGCGAATACTAGGGATTAACGAAAAGTGCCCACTGAGTGAGCTCAAATCCTTCAAAATCATCGATTCAGTGGCAACGGACGTCGTCCATGATATTTTCGAAGGAGTGGCTCATTACGTCCTGCAGTTAGTGATAACGTTTGCCATTTCCAAAAGTTGGTTTTCTTTGGATGCTCTGAATGCCGTGATCAGTCAGTTCCCCTACTCGTCAGCAGTACACAATCGGCCGCAGCCAATATCAAAGACTGATTCAAAGGTAAATATTAAGGAGACTGCAAGCGAGACTTGGACATTACTGCGTCTGTCTCCATTGCTGTTTAAAATAGCTGGTAATCCAGACACCTACTTGCCAGTCTGGCTTGTGCTGACAGGACTAATTTTGATCGTTCAGCGTACTTGTGCCTTCAGCTTTTTTTTCTGAGCAGGACATAGCTGACCTGGATGTGAGAATACGGAACTGGTTGAGGGACGCCAGCTCAGCCTTTCCAGAGTTCGTTCTGAAACCAAAATTCCACTTTCTTCTTCATTATGCCGAAATTATCAGGCGTCATGGTCCTCTGAGATGTTTTTGGACGTACCGTTTCGAGTTGAAACATCAAGTATTAAAGTTATGTGGTAAGCTATCCAAAAATCGACGCAATATTCCGAAGACTATTGCAGAAAAGCACATGATTCGCACTGCTATTAATAACAAAGATGAAGATTTCCTGAGAAGTGGAAAAGTTCATAATCTTGTCCCCATGGCTCCAAATACTTGTTTTCCCTCTGCTGTCAGGGACTTAATAGGGCAGCGCAACGACATTCCACATCGCAATATTATACCCACAAACAGAGTGGAAAGAGTGCCGCGAGTCGCGGAGGTCGAAGGACCTTGCCGCGCGACTGTTGGCCTCTATGACGAAGGAGTAAACTGGTGGAGGTCTGACAATGAGCACGGACGATGGTTGATTTCATGCATTGCTCGTAACGAGTGCAGTCCAGAGTCGTGAAAAATGCGTTTGTCGCAATCGCTAAGCCTAATTACCAGATAATTTATGCCAAACGATTGGTGTGCCTGCGTCAAGTGCCCATTTGCTTTACCTGATCCGTGTACCTGATTTTACATGATCTATGCCATGACTATGCCATGACTGCGTGAAACCTCATTGACTGATTCTTGTGTTAGATAGATTGGTCAGATGGATACATACAACTTCTTGATCAGGTACATAAGGTGACCGATGATCACGTTGCCAATCAAACGTTCTCTTTAACTGCTAGAGGATGTTTCATTGGCTGCGTGATCAGTGATTACCTTATGTACCTGATCAAGAAGTACTATGCATTCTGTTGGCCTAATTGATGATTCATGATTGTCAGCGCAATCACAAACGTTCATGGTTCTGTTTTTTTTCTTTATTTACTACTTCTAGAAGCGGATTCCTTTGTCACGTATTCGCGAGAAATGATTTCATTTAATTGCTGCCCATACACTTCTTAATGTATTTTCGGCACTAGCTTATATTTTCAATTCATGCTAGTTTATAACGACAGCTAAATGTATCATAGGTCATGCCAAAGCAGTTGGTAAATGGAATCACTAAGCGTCTACATCGTATCACAACTGGCCAAATGGGGCGTCTATGATCATGAGTGTTTGGAGACCTGAATGTTGTGTGATCATTTAATACACACTAAATGTGTTACTACATGACTTTTCATCGTAAGCGTGGTTGAATATTCTGGAGATGTTTTCATATTCCTTTCAATGTGCAGAAAACGTGCTTCCATACCACCTGCAAACACCGGTGTGATAACCGTGCAACCAACGGGTGTAACCGGTATTACGGTTTAATATACCAAGTGTTTTGGGGTAGTCTACAGACACGGCATGGACACCGCAGTGTAATGCTAGAGTTTTTAGCTGGTAAAAGCCTTATTTCATCCCGTTCAATGCCGCGTAGATGGCGAGTTCCGAAACACCTTCATAACTCGACGGTGTTGTGACAGTGTTTAAAGCGGATCCGATCCGGGTCATCTGAGTGTTACACGGGTATTTCCAAGCGTACAGATGTATTTTGCCCGTGTCTTGCTAGCGTAAGCACAGTGTAACCGTGCCCAGAGATCCGTTTTTCCAGTGTTCTAGGGTTGGACAAATGGAACATGAAGTTTTTCAGTGCTTTGAGGGTGTCATTTTTTCTCTCAGTGTAGTCTCCGTGAATAACTTACGTTACAGATTCTCCCCTCACGTGCTCGGTTTGGTTGGGTTTGGCCAGCTTCGTCATGCTCAACTCCGAAAGTCATAGATGAGTCTATTCTAGTTTTCACACAAGGCTCTTAGCAGAAGCCCGGACGGTTAGACGTATCAGTTGAAGCTCAGTTACCGAGCCATGGCTGTAGCAGCCCCCAGCCACCTCCCTTGGGCACAAATATGTTGAAACCTCTACCATAAACCAGCAAGCCAGCATTTGTGGCACATAGCAGCTTAGATTGGAGACAGGACGTGTTAAGACTTAAGACAGCCTTTCTGTTGGCAGCAAGCCATTACTTGGCTGCAGTACCCAGCCAGTCTGGCTGGGTCAGTTAGCATGCACAGATCACATCGCAATATAGCCTTGTGCAGCATACCACACCATATGACCAGACCCGCAGGTGGGCGGTGCCGGGCGGGGCATCGAGTGCAGAGCAGGCAGACCCACACTCAGGCGAACACGACTCGAGCGTTTCGAGCGAAGCAAATAAATGCATCTTTTACGGAATTATACAAAACCTACGAGAGCGTAAAACTTGAACCCATTGCATAATGACACCAAAGTGTTATGCGCTTTGTCGTGGAATATGCTATTACATGGTATCTTATGTAGTTTTCGAGATTTAAAACGGTTTGACGTCGCGCGCAGTATATGGCACCATTACTTTTCCTGTGAAGACGAAAGTACTTTTCAAGTACTTTCCCTGTTCTTGAAAGACGCAAGGACTCCTCTGAAGGCCTGAAAAGATCAGATGTAAGGTCAGAGGCTACAACATGTCATCTATTAAGTTTTGTTGTTGCTTTGTGAAACCGAAAAAAAAATGGTGGGGTAAATCCGGACACTTTTGAAAAATAGGAGGCAAACTTTGGGAACATCTTGCCTTCGTCACCCGTTCGCCCATACCAACTTTGAAAACAATCTTCCACCCATGTTTTTGCATATGAGAGGGGAGAGAGAGAGAGAGAGAGAGAGAGAGAGAGAGAGAGAGAGAGAGAGAGAGAGAGAGAGAGAGAGAGAGAGAGAGAGAGAGAGAGAGAGAGAGAGAGAGAGAAGAGAGAGAAAGAGAGAGAGAGAGAGAGAGAGAGAGAGAGAGAGAGAGAGAGAGAGAGAGAGAGAGAGAGAGAGAGAGAGAGAGAGAGAGAGAGAGAGAGAGAGAGAGAGAGAGAGAGAGAGAGAGAGAGAGAGAGAGAGAGAGAGAGAGAGAGAGAGAGAGAGAGAGAGAGAGAGAGAGAGAGAGAGAGAGAGAGAGAGAGAGAGAGAGAGAGAGAGAGAAGGGAGTGAAGGAACGGAAGGAAAGGAGAGGGAGAGAGAGAGAGAAAGAGAAAGGAAGAGGGTGGGACAGAGAGAGAGAAAGAGAAAGGAAGAGGGTGGGAGAGAACGAGATAGATATGCATCGAAGACCGCTGTGCTTCAGAGGAGAGTCATCACTCTTCTCTATCGGGGGACACTGTTGTAGTGGAGACTGCTGTAGTGCATCGAGAAGCGGAGCACTGTGCTGTAGCGGGGACCACTGCATTGCAGTGGGGACCACTGTACTGTAGTGGGGACCACTGTATTGTAGTGGGGACCACTGTACTGTAGTGGAAACACTGTATTGTAGTGGGGACCACTGTACTGTATCGGGGGCCACTGTACTGTAGCGGGGACCAGTGTACTGTGGCGGGGACCACTGTACTGTAGTGGGGACCACTGTACTGTATCGGTGGACACTGTACTGTAGCGGGGACCACTGTACCGTAGTGGAAACAATTATACTGTAGTGAGGACCACTGTACTGTAGCGGAGACCATTGTGCTGTAGAGGTAACCATTGTAATGTAGCGGCAACCAATGTAGTGTATTGGGAACCACTGTACTGTAGCGGGTACCACTGTACTGTAGCGAGGACCACTGTACTGTAGCGGGGACTACTGTACTGTAGCGTGGACCATTGTACTGTAGCGGGAACCATTGTACTGTAGCGGGGACCACTGTACTATAGCGGAGATCACTGCACGACGGCGTATGGGCAGAAGCAGAGGTCACCGTACCCGGGCGACGCACCACCAGCACCGGCTGAACTCGTGGCAGTGTGTCGCACTGAACTCCCCCCCCCCCCAGCCAGATCAACCGCAAGGTCGCCGCACCACGCCAAGCCCCAGCCTCCTCAAACCGGCCGCGTCCGGATCTAGCCGGCCGCAACCGGTCGGGCCAAACGGACGTGCACTCGCACAACAACAGCGTCGTGCCAACTGTGGCACAGACCGGCGGCGACTGTCGCAGGCAGCGCACCCGACGTCCGGCCGACGTCCGCATCAGACGTCCGCCCGGCAGAACCGACTGGCGAGAGGTCATGTCGCCCGCAGCGTCCTGCCTGGTGCGAGTACCGGCCGCCGAGCGGCCCAAGAAGCGGGTCAGATTCAGCGAGTAAGTACCGGGTCAGAGCAGGACATGGCTTTTCGATCATCCGTGGCTGTGGACATCAAAGGATGAAACCAAGCGTCTACCGTTGATAAGCACTGGGCTAGGGCAGCAGTGCGGTCGTTTTTTCTCAACATGAAGTGTTTTTGCAAATGGCTTATTTCCCTGATGTATGAAATGCTGTGCATTTAATTATACAGCTTACGTCATTGCGTAGCAATGATGTGGAGCCCGGTGCTTCCAGGGCGTACTTATGTCAGGTGGGTCCAGAGCAACGCTACCTTAGTGCCTGGGGAGACCCTGGTGAGTGGCGGTACTACTGACCCAATGCTGACCTGACTGCTTGTGGAGACCTGGTGAGTGGCGGTGCCACTGACTCAATGCTGGCCTGGCTGCCTGGGAAGACCTGGTGAGTGGCGGTGCTACTGACTCAATGCTGGCCTGGCTGCCTGGGAAAACCTGGTGAGTGGCGGTACTACTGACCCAATGCTGGCCTGACTGCCTGGGAAGACCTGGTGAGTGGCGGTACTACTGACCCAATGCTAGCCTGGCTGCCTGGGAAGACCTGGTGAGTGGCGGTACTACTGACCCAATGCTGGCCTGACTGCCTGGGAAGACCTGGTGAGTGGCGGTGCTACTGACTCAATGCTAGCCTGGCTGCCTGGGAAGACCTGGTGAGTGGCGGTACTACTGACCCAATGCTGACCTGACTGCTTGTGGAGACCTGGTGAGTGGCGGTACTACTGACCCAATGCTGGCCTGACTGCCTGGGAAGACCTGGTGAGTGGCGGTGCTACTGACTCAATGCTAGCCTGGCTGCATGGGAAGACCTGGTGAGTGGCGGTACTACTGACCCAATGCTGGCCTGACTGCTTGTGGAGACCTGGTGAGTGGCGGTACTACTGACTCAATGCTAGCCTGGCTGCCTGGGAAGACCTGGTGAGTGGCGGTACTACTGACCCAATGCTGGCCTGACTGCCTGGGAAGACCTGATGAGTGGCGGTACTACTGACCCAATGCTGACCTGACTGCTTGTGGAGACCTGGTGAGTGGCGGTGCGACTGACCCAATGCTGGCCTGGCTGCCTGGGGAGACCCTGGTGAGTGGCGGTACTACTGACTCAATGCTGACCTGACTGCTTGTGGAGACCTGGTGAGTGGCGGCACTACTGACCCAATGCTGACCTGACTGCTTGTGAAGACCTGGTGAGTGGCGGTACTACTGACCCAATGCTGGCCTGGCTGCCTGGGAAGACCTGGTGAGTTGCGGTACGACTGACCCAATGCTGACCTGACTGCCAGCGACGTATTTCGCAACATCACCTGGGGCACTGAATTGTGGCGTGGTCTTGTAAACCTGTGTGCATCCCACATAATCTCATGTCGAGCAGGTTTAATAAGCCAGGCCGGATCGATTTATCATAGTTTGTACCAAGCGTGATATACAATGGTTTGCGTGGACGTACATGCAAGCTGGTAACTTATCACGCGCCCTGGAGGGCCTCTGAAAAATACGCGCACTGGAGGGGGGGCGGATTCCGCCCCCCCCATAAAATCCCGGCTCCTATTAAAGCTGTAGTAACGAAATTCGTAGGGTGGATGTGTACGGTAGTGAATTCCATTGTGTGAAAATTGAATGACCTTAGGTCAATATCTTCAAGGTCAAATGACGTCACATATGCCAAAATTTTCTTGTTTTGCGTGGCTTGACTTGTCATTGCTATGGATCGCTGTGATTGTATTTAAATGCTCAAAAATTGCCATCAATGATGTTTTGGACGTTACTAATGATGCAATACAGATGCTAGACCCGGTATTTGACCTCAGGTCACCTATATAGCAGCACTTTATCAGGTTAGTTACCTGTTCCAGTTACCGGAACCGGGCGCCCGCCCAACTGTTCCGTCGGGCAGCTCGGCGCAATCGGCTTCGCGAAGAAAGGAGTACATGAATAAAGTATGGAAACGCTTAGGTACACAATGACAAACAGTAGTTTTCAGAATCTGTAGGGAGTAACATGCAAAGCGACATCAATCGCATGACAGTCATTTGCATTTATGACAACATTCCAGTTGACCAAGTTTGGTTCCATCAACCTGTTATGAACTTGACCTGACTTGACCTTGATGACCTAACATGACCTTGAAACTATATAGCATAATAATATACATCAAACAAGTCGCTAGTGTTGCCAAGAACACTTCCCTTTTGCCAATATACGGGAAGCGTATCAGCGCCGATTTTTGTCGTCTTGCGCTACGAATTTTTTTTACTCTAACGGCCCCTAACTCGAGAGAAAAAAATCGTCCAAACTCCGTTTTACTTGCTTTAAACGACGCGCCGGACACTTTGAAGCAGGTACGCGAAAAATGGCGTATATCGACCAGTAAAATCTGGAGTTATGTACGAAAAACCGGAGCGGTGGGGGAATTTCGCCCCCTACCCCCCTCCAGTGCGCGTGCTATTGGTCACTTCGGAATTCGCAAGGCAAAGTATGGCCGTGAAATTCGAATTCAGTCTTAATATCCCGAATACATGCTGGATGAAACTCGTTTTTCGATGTCAATTGAGGCCAATTATTGATTTGATCTCGACAAGGGTTTGCTTCACTCTGCATAAGCGGGTGCGGCATCCATCGGTCTTGGCTGGCTGGAGTGTACCAAGAGTGGGCAGTTTTGAGATGCAAAATATGGCTAGTTTTTGTTTCAAATGTAGTCATGTGAATTTTATTATCCAGTTATCTAGTGGTCAAATCTCCGGCAGGATGAACATCCCATTTATAGGTGACCTCATCAACTAAACGAAACACAAATGCAGGAAAAATACAACTAAGTATGAAAACCAGTGCTTCAAGTCATTAGGTGCTCCTGTTTGGTCACCTGCAGTACACACTTCCCAGCATGTTTTCTGAGCACTGGCATAGAGGAAAAACAAATCAGCAAGACAGTGGCGTGGTCTTAAACGCGCATGGCATAATTTTCCCAAAGATGTTTAATGTTCAGCTCAGCTGATAACATAACATAACATAACACACAGCAGTAATATAGTGCCTGCCAGTACCAGTGTGCAGTTTAAATATGGCACTGTCAATCGAGATTGGCTCCACGCTTATCTCAGCCATCCGACGAATGTTTGACCCCAGTGCTCTCATACGCTCATATGTCACCAGAGCCTAATTGATTACTCCGCCCTGCCAGTTTTGGCACGATTGACTGCCCGTCGCCGCAGTTCCATTTTTTTCATTTTCGTGGGGCGACACCCGTCGCTCCTTTCGTTCATTTCTTGGGGTGACACCCGTCACCGCGCGTGGATTTGTTTTTCGTCTCATCGTATTTCCGTTCCCTGTGCTTCTGCGTGTTCTTGTTTATTTAGATTTCATTAGGTAGGTTTTTTCCCCGAGATGGGGAAAAACGCAAAAAAGATACCGACCCCAGCTCGCCACCGGACTCCGAGACCGAATTTCCGCCGCTGACCACACCTGACGACCATCGCGCGACCCCAGACTCTGCACATGATGTCCCACCTCTCGATACCAACGTTGATGACTCGCGCCGGACAATTCCTTTGGACGACGCCATGGAGGCCCTTTGTTTCTCCCCGACCCCCGCTCGTACCAAGACCTCGCCTCGCAATTCCGACCAGACCATCACTCTCCACGCCAAAGACGCACGCCCTAACCAGACCACGCCATCCCAACAACCTGATCCCATCGAACCCTATCTCGACAGTGCTGGTTCTTTCATAGTAATCAAACCTGTCGAGGAATCCGTTTCCTTCCGCCGTATTAACGTTTTCTGGCCGACCAAACAACTCCTCTCCATCTGCTCCTTAGCCAATCGTGATATCGAAGCCCCTGCCAACGGAACCCTTGTCATCAAACCCAAACCCGAGCCCAGACCAAAGCCCTCCTTCGTACCACCACATTTTGTGGTAAATCCGTCACCATATCACTCCACTCCAACCTCAACTCCACCAAGGGCACTGTCTTCGCGCCGGAGCTCCGCTTTATGTCCGAAGCGGATATCCAGGCGGAGCTCAGGCCGGAGGGGTGACCCACGCCCACCGAATCACTTCCTTTAAAGACGGCCAGAAACGAGATACAAGCCTCCTTTTCCTTACCTTCAACTCTACCAGTTTTTCCAAGACCCTCCTCGCCGGCTACATCCGATACCAAGTCCGCGTCTTTATTCCTAATCCTATCCGCTGTTTTAATTGCCAGCGCTTCGGCCATGGCAGTAAGACATGTCGCCAACCAGCCCGCTGCCCAAAATGCGGTGAACCACCTCATCCCGAATCCACCTGCTCCAAACCTACCCACTGCCTTAGCTGCAACACATCCGACCACCTCACCACTTCCAATCTCTGTCCAGTCTGGCGACGGGAAAAAGAGGTTTGCGCCGTCAAGGCCACGACCGGAGTATCGTACCCGCAGGCCCAGCGGACCGTCGAAGCCACCTCCCCGACCACCAAAACTTACGCCCAGGCGGCCACCATTGCTCCATCTACAACTCGCGTTAAAACAAATTCCACGTCCACACAAACATAATTTATACTAGGCCTGGCACCACTCACCAAACTAAAACCAATCACCACCACAACACAAACAACTCCGGTTCCCAATACACAGACCACTCCGGCTCCCAACAAGCGGACCACTCCAGGGAGGAGTGACAGGCCTTGCAGTCATTCGGCTGCGGGATCGAATTCTCGTTCCCCGTCAGCGGGTCGCCGATCGAGCCCTGCGCGTACAGCGCCGGCCGGCGCCCACGTGACCAGACCTACTCCCAGCCGGCGGGCATCCCCCGCGGCAGTGACCGGCCGCCGTGACCTGTCCAAGGCTACTGGTCGGCCGGACGGATCGACCGGATCAACATCGGCCGTCCGCACCCAACCCACATGCCCGCCTGAGCTGCAATCGTGGCTGCGCCATGCACCGAAGGGTGCCGACAAACATTAATTTTTTTAAATCTCAAGTCCGTATTTTTACAGTGGAATTGCCGCAGCTTAATATCGAAATGGGCAGAAATGAAAGCGTTTTTCAGTATTCTCACACCTATTCTTATCGCACTCCAGGAAACATGGTTTTTGCCTACTGATCCATACAACTTCAATCTTTTTAATTATTCGCTGTATCGTCACGACGAGGTCTGTGGACCACATCGCAGTGGCGGTACAGCCCTTTACATTAACAATGATTACGCACATACATAAATTACACTTAATTCACCATTACAAGCCGTAGCTTGTACTTTACTTTTTCATGGCAGAAATATAGATGTATGCTCACTATACATTCCACCATCTGCAGACAACACAAACATTTTGACACAATTAGAAAACCTCATAACACATTTCAAAAATCCGTTCATTATACTTGGCGATTTTAACGCCCATAGTGCAGTGTGGGATAAAAACGTACACAACCAGACACTCGTGGACGCATTATTCAACACATTTTAGACCGACACAATTTAGTATTACTTAACACTGGAGAGACAATTTTTCTCACCTCGGACACAACACAGAAACAGCAATAGATTTAGCAATTTATTCTCCGGCTTTGGCCAACGATTTTGATTGGACGGTCGACACCGACATTCATGATAGTGATCATTAGCCAATTAAATTAACACCAACATTTTCAACTACGGCTGATACCACACCCAGTTTTATCCCGCGCTGGAAAACTTCGAAAGCAGACTGGATCAAATTTCAAGAACTCTCATATGTACAATACAACCCAGATCTTTCCCCTGTGCAAAACTTGAACTTAATCACGAATACACTTCTCGAAGCAGCATCGGTGGCAATTCCAATTACAAAACCTTTTACAAAACGAACGCCAGTACCTTGGTGGAGTCCAGAAATATAACGTGCCATCGCGGTAAAGAAAAGAGAATTTAGGAAATATTTAAGACACCCTGATCAACAAAATTTAATCCTTCGTAACCATGAACGAGCTAGGACACGCCGCCTCATTCGCGACGCCAGACGTCGTTCGTGGTCGGAATATTTAAAACAACTCACTTTTCGAACACCCTTAAGCCAAATCTGGCAATTAATCCGCCGACTGTCCGGACGCACCCCATTCAAATCACTCCCGGCCCTCAAAATCCAAAATATCACCATTACAGACCCAAAAGCAATAGTAAACATAATAGCAGACACCCTGGCTCAAAATAGCTCGGATAACAAATACAGACCTGACTTCTTACAAAATGCACCACACACTTTTCACACCGATTTAGCACAATTCAATTCTGACAACACTGAAACATATAATGCTCCTTTTCAACTTTCGGAACTAGAGGCTGCAATTTCCTCCGCCGGTAATACTTCTGTATGGCCGGACAATTTACATTATTCTTTTTTTCAGACATTTACCCGACCACACGAAACATTCCATCTTACGAACATTTAATTCATTATGGTCAGGTCATATTATTCCTGAATCTTGGAAAGAAGCCACCATCATTCCGATGCCAAAACCCGGCAAAGGTCACAGCGACCCCAACCATTTTCGACCCATTGCTCTCACCAGTTGTCTTGGAAAACTTTTTGAACGTATTATTATAAAAAGTCTGACCTAGCACCTGGAAGCAAATTCTCTTCTATCTCCCTTGCAATACGGTTTTCGGCGAGGACGCAGCACCATAGATCACCTTATTCGATTAGAGACGGACATCCGCCTAGGCTTCAAGAAACATGAACACACTGTAGCAGTATTTTTAGACATCAGCAAAGTATACGATATGGTTTTCAAACCCGCATTACTTTTCAAAATTCAGCAACTCGGCATAAAAGGACACTTAGCACATTATTTAGTAGGGATTTTATCTGGTTCTGGTCCATTCCATATCAGGTGCCGGTCAGCCATATCCGATCCACGTTTCCTCCAGAACGGATTACCACAGGGAAGTTGTATTATCACCAGTATTATCTAACATCATCATTAATGATCATTAATGATAACATGCCTGCCAATCTATCATATTCACTATTTGCAGACGATAGTGCGATTTGGTGACAGTGACTAAAGAAGTAGACAATCCAAAGCAAGGTAGATGTTGTGTACTTGGACTTTAGAAAGCTTTTGATAAAGTTCCACATGGGAGGCTAATTCATCAACTACAGTAACATGGGATTGTTGGAAAAGTTATAGGTTTGATTGAAGCATGGTTGAGGGGAAGGAAACAAAGGGTAATGTTAAATGGATGTAAATCTGATTGGAAGTATGTTCCGAGTGGAGTACCACGGGGCTCTGTTCTAAGGCCAATTCTCTGTATCATCTTTGTGAATAACATTGAGGTAGGGCTGAGGAATAGGGTGTTCAAATTTGTGGATGACATCAAGCTGGTAGGAGTGGCAAACAGTTGTGATCGATCTATAAATATTCAACTAGACTTGGAGGACCTAAAAAAGTGGGCTGATCAATGGCAGATGTCTTTCAACTATGACAGGTGTAAGGTTATGCATCTGGGGTCTGGAGGTCAGACTTTCAGATATACAATGGGAGGGAGGGAACTGGATGTTATTGAAGAGGAAAGGGACTTAGGTGTGTTGGTTTCAAAACACCTTAAAGCAGAAAAGCAATGTAGCTCAGCTAGGAACAGGGCACTCAGAATGCTGGGACTCATTAATAGAAGTGTGATGAATAAGAGCAAGGAAGTCATGAAAAAACTGTACTTAGCATACGTGCGACCCCACTTGGAATATTCTGTACAAGCTTGGAACCCCTACCTACAAAAAGATATAGACAAGTTAGAGAGAGTGCAGCGCAAAGCAACTAGACTCATCAGTGGAATAGGTAACGTAGAATATGGAGAAAGGCTTGTGGCATTAGATATGTACTCACTCAAATATAGGAGATTAAGGGGGGACATGATTTAAATGTAAAAAATTGTTAAAGGACTAGATCAGGTCAATTTAAATGGCGCTCTTCAGTTTAGAATATCACATAGGGGTCATCAATTCATGTTAGACAAGTTGAGGTATAGGACAGTTAAGCGACAACAGGTCTTCAGTCAAAGGGTTGTTGATCAGTGGAATGGGCTGCCTGCTGATGTTGTGGGGAGTTCCTCATTGAATGTATTTAAAAGTATGGTGGATCAATTTTTAAGACAGGGAAATCTTGTTTTTGAGTTCTAATTTGTGATGTATAGGGTGAATGAGATGGATCCATCGACACCAAAATATTATGACCTAAGGTCACGGGTTCTCGCTCCAGGTCAGGTCATTGACCTCAATTTGGCCAAAAATCGCTATTTTCGTAACTTTCCGGGGTTTATCTTGTGACGGTTACAGAAGAAATCGACAAAATTTGGAACATATTACCGATATGGCTACTACGCAGCTTGTGATATTATTTAATGTGGCATTTCTTCTCAAGGTCGGGGTCACGAGAGGTCAAAGTTCAGAGGTCACAGAAGGTCAAATTTGGAAAGTGTCCGAAATTCCCGGTTTTAAAGTTCTAGACGTAAATTTTGGTGCATAATTCGAATCCAAGACTCAAAATTATCATAACTCATTATAAATCCTGTTTCATGTGAAAAGTATAGGGATGGTACATACGACTATATTTATCATTAACAAGAATGTAAGTCATATATCCAACGGTCACAGGTGATACATTTGTAACAGACGACAGGACAAAAAATACACGCCGTGGGGAAAGAAGCCTATCGGGTTACAATCACAGGCAGCTGCTACCAGTGATGCTACTGCACGCACGTTACGTTTGCTTTCTCCCTACTCCTCCATGATCTGTTGCATTCGCATCATGTCACGTTTAGTAGCAAACACTGGCAGCAGCTCCCTGTGAACGGCTCGAACCCGAATACATCCGTATCGGCGGTCGAACCCGTACACTGCGGCAGATGCCGCCGTTACCTCCTTCACTATGCGCTCGGTGCCCTGTGTATGAGCGGCGTAGGTGGGAGCAATCATCAGAGCTTCAATGAACTCCTTCACCTGGTCGCTGCTGAGACCGCAAGTGAGCACCGGCTCATGTGCGTTATCCCAGTCTATCAGTTCCTCTAGCTTGGTGGCGGCCTCGTTCAGCTTGGGCTTTCTCATTTCCCTGACGGACATGTCCCCTCGATCGTCGCCCTTGCGCAGCTGGAGGATTTTGGCGACACCAAACTCCCGCTCGGTGCGGCTGCTGCTGCACACCATCGATTGCAGAATCGCCTCACTGTGTGCAAACCACGCGCCACGCTTGATGTGTGGTGCAACAGCGTCCTGAACCACCCGATCCTGTTGCCGGAGGCATCGAAGGGCCGTGATGACGTGGCGCGGCGCGTCCAGCCAGCTACTTCTGACCTTCATGTCAAACCACATTTATTGAAGTAGCAGCTGACAACGAATGTGACGAGCCGCTCGAGTCTCAGCAGTAGCTCTCCCGCTAGGCCGTGGTCGGCTTCCCACAGTCGGAGAAGCGCACAGCCAGTGGTTAACCACCGGCTATGACAGATAGGCCCGTGCTGCAAGAGGGCCAGGCCAGGCCAGCTCCTCAGACCGCACCGCCTGCACCATCCCGTACGCGTACCGCTGGTCTGATGACAAGTCCCGCACGACTTCGTCCGGCAGATCGATCAAGGGTTCCCCGGTCGTGATGGCTTGAACTTGAAGTTCACATGGAGATCCTTCGCTCGCTACAGCAGTTTGCCCACCTCGCCCGAAAACCCCGTCTTGGAGTTTGTCTTTCCATCTGCAAAACATGCTATAACTGTAATAGGTATCTATTCAGTATATACCTTTAGAGTTCCGGATGCTGGGAGTCATGATTTGCAGTGCGCTAAAATATTTATTTGGCAAAAAGTTTGCAGCAGGAATTCACAATTCTTTAAAATGCATACAGGCAGGAATACATCTGTATATCGGAATATAACGGGCCCTAGCCAAAGAGAGGCATAATACTGACCTCTGTATCGTAATGAGACTTGATAACCGGATTACCTAGACTGACAACACGGTTTAGCGAGAGCATGCTACGAACTGAAATGACCTCTCACCCAGCTGTTCGATGAGGTGGCGAAGAGGTAGCTCATTCGTATGGAGCTCGCACACCAGCCACTCACACTTTCGCCCCAGCTTCTGCTCAATGAAGTGGATGATTCCACCTTTGTGGCCGGTGTTGCTTGCAGTCGAGTCAGCTCCGATAGCGACGAGTGTTTCATCAACTCCGTGTGTCGTCATCCAATTCACAATGAAGTCTGCAGCTTGTTCTGAAGAAGACGTGGTTCCCTCTACCTTCTCATGGGTGTGAGTGAGATACTTTCCGGCTTCGTCAGTTAGTGAATAGTGGTTTTCCATCCTCAGTGTCGTGTGATTTGTCTGTGTTTCTTCGTGATAGATAATGACTTTAGTCGCATCAATCCTGCTGTCAAACATCACACATTCCGCTCCGCCTTCTTTCCGTCCGTCCTTCCTCATGCTCATCATCAGACTGTTCTTGGCCCTAGTGACCTTCATTCGATCTACTGCGAGATGTCCCATATTCTTTTGCACAATGCCAGCCCTGATGAGATCCTGCAGATATCCGCTCGCGACAGCAGCGGTTGTATAATCGGACACATTGAAGCGAATAGCCGCGAGTGCAGTCTGTGCTATTTTTACCATATTTCTGGTGCCGCTGGGCTGCACTTGACTCGTTAAAGATTCTGCATCATCTTCTGTGTCGGCACTGTTATCGACATCTTCAGGCATCATTTCTCTCATCATCTCCCCTGAAGTCCTTTCATCAGAAGTTGACTCTCTCGAGTCTCGCCCTCTCATCCCGAGCCCTTGCTGTGACCTGTCTCACTTCGCGTGCTCTCTCTCTCCTGGACTCAATGGCATCTTTTCCCATCATCTGCATCGATCCCTTCATATCACTTGACTTTTGCCTTTGGCTCATGAGGAATTTGAGTTCGATGCGTGGAATTTTCCGCTCTCGGGGGCAGCTGCACTCGCAGTGCGCCTCGGTATCACAGCCCTCACAACCGGCTTGATCGCACGCCACAATCGGACATTTACAACGGAACAAATCTAGGAGTTTGTCTAGCCTGTCGGTTGCCTTTTGCACCTCTTTTTTCGACGTTACTCTTCTTCTGCCGATGTCGGATGCTATTTTCAGAGCTGTCTCGATATTCCTCTGTAGTTGCCGCTCACTTATAACGACTGGTGGACGGAACTTCCTGTTAGCTCTTTGCCAGATAGTCATAACTTCTACGGCAAGTTCTTTGGCAATGTCTGCACAGGGAATGTTCCTCTTATCGGCCAGATCTGTGCTCTGTGCTGTGCTCTGTAGGAATAAGCCATGACGTAGGACTTCCCTCAGTGTTGGTAATTCGGATCTCACAAGCTTCTGAGCGGAACCAACAAAATCCGCCAAACCCGTTGCCGATTGTGACCTGGTTTGTACATGCACACTCCGCCGCCATTTTCAGCAGACGACTAACCTTGCATTGTTTACAAATAATGGCGCCATTCCAACGCTGCAACAGATCTTTTGAAGCAGAAGCACGCAAAATTTGTTGTATACAGTTTTTGCCTTCTCTCATTTAAATATATTTTTGGTCATATTCTTTAATGTAAAATGTAGGAGATCCAAATATGCAAGATATTCGGGGTTACCTAACATCCCATTAATTATAAGAATTCCTGATAGAGATGCTACTTTTTCCTCCTAAATTACACGTAACAAGTGTATAATTACTTGGCGCGGTTAAACGAACTGAAAGAAGACAAAAAGGAAACGAAGGTAATTTGTATTACTGAATTCGAATTCGACGCCCAAATTTATCTCGGAACTTCAAAACTTGGAATTTCGTACACTTTCCAAATTTGACCTTCTGTGACCTCTGAACTTTGACCTCTCGTGACCTCCGACCTTGAGAAGAAATGCCGCATTAAATAATATCACAAGCTGCGTAGTAGCCATATCGGTAATATGTTCCAAATTTTGTCGATTTCTTCTGTAACCGTCACAAGATAAACCCCGGAAAGTTACGAAAATAGCGATTTTTGGCCAAATTGAGGTCAATGACCTGACCTGGAGCGAGAACCCGTGACCTTAGGTCATAATATTTGGTGTCGATGGATTCATCTCGTTGCGTGCAACATGATATAAATTGTTTCATGGTTCTATCTTAATTAGGAAGGAAATGAGAACAAATTTAGCCTATTTTGTGGGAAATTTTGGATTTTAAAGTGCGATTTTGCGCAGCAAAAATTTGAAATAAAAAAATAAAAAATATGTTTCATGTTCCTTATGACCAAAGGCAAAAAACCCCACTACGCGGTTTTCCCGGAAAAATAATTCGTCTCTGACGTTCTACCCTAATGTCCACCCTCACACTGCCGGTCATCTGTCACTGTCCCTGCTGTGTATCGTGTCGTGTCGCCCGGTTCTGCTCTTTTTCTCCCGTGTTTGCTGCTGCCGCCGTGACCGCCAGTTAGCGGACTGGCGGCGCCCTGTGCTGCCCGTCCTGGCGGCACTTGGCACTGCTTTCGTGTCACCCGATCCTGCCGTATTGTTCGCGTGTTTTGCTGCTGCGACTGTGATCATTGACCGGTTGGCGGCGATCCCTGCACCGGCCCGTCCTGGCGGCATGACAATGCTCTCGTATCGCCCGGTCCCGCTGTCCTGTTGGCGTGTTTTGCTGCTGCCGCTGTGACCAGGGGCAGAATAGCGGCGCTCCTTATGCTTGCCCGTTCTGGCGCACTTGGCACTGCTCTTGGCTCTGGCAGTGCTATGTGGCAGGTGGCGTATGCCACTTCATTGTTGCTTGTATCTATAATTTGGCCTATGAGCATTGATTGGAAAGAACGACATGCAAAGTCCCTTTGCTCCACGAACTTCGATTGCGATCCTCCATTCATGCTCTGAGCCGGAACCAGCACAGAAACGTCCTTGCTGCATTCCGCCGCGTTAAGATGTTAATTATATGCCGTATTTGACTTGTCCTACCTCCCCTTGCACGCTCTTTTGGGTATAATATGCGCATGAAAGGTATTGGAGATCCCTTCCGGGACTATGACGCTCTAAGTTTTGCACTTAAACCACTTAAACCCTCGTTTTCTCCCCCGTAGTGTACACACGCTGCGTATCTTCGAAGCGTGTAAGCGGCTGGCCCATGTTAAGTGTGTACCCCTGATGACGTCATTTAAGGACCTGCGCAAAACGCTGCGCAGTAGGGATGACGCCACCTGGTATATATCGCCTTGTAACAGCGTGACACGTGTCCGCGAACTTTATCTAATATTGGACAACCCATGGCGAATGTATTCCCACTGAGGAAATACAAAAGCATGCCGTTGCATGCGCAGTCGTAGAATCATAGAATGTCATTTGGAGGTTCACTGAACCCACATTTGTCTCTTGGCATTGCAAGCAAAAATACAAACGTCCCAATTGTGTTAATTTGTGTTGTTCGTCTCCTTTCATTCCCGCAGCTTCCAGATGGTCACAGTCCGTAATTTGTAGTA